>PVIC010010228.1:0-43836 GCA_004025085.1 Thryonomys swinderianus | reverse complement strand
TAATTCTGGGTGTGTGTTTTGGGAAAGGATTCTGGACCTGTCCCTGTCACAAGAGCTGCAGTGTGACTCCCTCCCTGGCCTTCCTCAGAGTTTTGCTTTGGAGAGGCACCTTCCTGCTTCCTGTGGAGCTCGGACTGACCAGGAAAGATGGAACAGAAGACTCTGGGGACCCAGTTGGGGGCAGGACTGGGTTTCCCAAGCCCCTGAGGTGGTCAGAGCCTCATGTGGCCTCTGTGTGTTTGTCCAGAATTGGAGAGCAGTGGATGCATCAGGCATACACAAGGCCCTGTGCTTCATCCCCATACCACGTGTGCACACATGCACATGCGCATGTGTGCACACACGAATGTCTATCTGCGTTCTTGGATTGCTGGAGGTGCAGCTGGAACGAGGATAGTGTGCGTGGGCTTTGCCCTGTGGCTGACTGGGGGCTTCGTCACAGGCACAGAGAGAGCTTTGTCGTCCACTGTGTGTTCCCGAGTCTGCCCTCGTGGGTAGTTCTCGGTATTTTCTCTGGGCAAGTAATTGTTCTTTGTTGTTTCTGACTCTTGTGAGATATTAGAAGATGGATCTGGATGAAAAGCCTGGTGGAGAGAAAAGCTTCCTGTGTGGGAGGGAAGAGGATGCAGAGGGACCTTCGGGCAATTCCAGAGACATCTGCCTTGGAGTAATAGGTCACTTACTGATCAATCTTTGCTAATGGTGCTGCTGTCTGAGGTCTGGATGGAGCAGAGAAGGTACCCAAAGAATCCTGGTGTGTGCCTTCAGGACAAGGAGCTGGGGATACAAGTGCTCCCACAGCCTGGAGACCTGGGGAGGGGAGGGACGTGGCCTAGGGCCACGAGAGACATTTCAGGTAAAGTGCTTGGGGGAGCAGAGCCACCAGAGTGCAGGAGGCTGTTTGGAGAACTTTGGGGTCCCTCTGTGGAGCAGAGAAAGAGGCAGAGTTCTGTGGTGCTCCTGGGGAGACTGAGGGGTGATAAGCTGGTAGGGCTGCAGGTGTTAGGGATGGGGGAGAGGGTGCCTGGATAGAGAGGCTTGTGTCTGATTTCCTTGCAGGGCAGGGCAGGGCAGGGCAGGGCTGGGCCGGGCCTGGCAGGAGACAGGAAGCTCTGAGGGGCAGAGCTGCCAGGTCGGCTGTTGCTGCCCTAATGCCTTTTTAAACACTTAGTTTTAGAACAGTTTTAGGCCCATGCGAAAGCTGCAGAGGGAGTTTAGTCTTCCAGGTCCTCACAAGAAGCCAGCATGGGGCTGTTGCTATCCCTGAACCGCGCGCGGGCTTCCTAGGCTGACAGTCGGGTCCTGCACTCCTCCTGTTCCAGGGGCCACAGACCCCCTGGGTGTCCCCTAAACCCTCTCTGCTTGGTGATAGTTCCTATCCACCCTTGCAATCCACGGTCTTGACAGTTTTGAGAAGTACTGGCCCAAGTGTTTTATGGACTGACCTCAGTTTAGGTTGTCTCCTGTTTTCCTATTAAAAAAAAAAAAAATCCTGAGTGAGGAAACAAAAATTTCCAACAAAACAGTGGGGAGAGAGCTATTCTTTTTCTACCTTCCCCGTCAAGTGGATGGAACCTTTTTGGGGCCAGATGGCAGAAGCGTTTTTACCACCAAAACCAGACTGTTTCCATTTGGCTTTTGTTGGAAACAAGGTCACCAGGCAGACCGTGGGGCAGGGAGGGCCCAGCCCGCAGGGCAGCTCTGGGCTTTCTCCCTGTAGCCCCACCAGCTGGGGTCCCAAGTTGCCGTCCTCCTTTGAGGCCCCAAGAGCAGGGATTGTCTCATGCAGCATGGGCTTCAAACCCGCTCCGGTTCCAAGCTGAGGAACAAGAGGAACAGCTGTGGTCACTGTGGCTTCATGATTGCCACGCATCTGTTAACCTGGAAGGAAACCTGTGACGCCTTAGCCTCCTGGATGCACTGCTGTGGATGCTGGAAATGGATCTCAGGCTCTCCCAGCCACAGATCCCCAGAGCAAGGACAGTCGAGTCCCTGACAGCAAATGATGTGTCTGTATGTAACACACACACAGCCTGACACCGTGTACAGAGTGGGTGCCCCTGGAGCCCACAGCGTGTAGGGAAAGGCTCTATTTGTGTTCATCACAGACCCAGCCCGTTTCCCTCTGAGGTTGGTTGAATCTGCAGACAGAACCTGCTGACACAGAGGACCAGCTGCGTGAGGTCTGATCTAAAAGTAGGGTGACTGTCATGTTTTAAGCATGTTATAGTAAGAGCACATTGCCAGGAACCCCCACTCTGTACACGTAAGCCCCGTTCTTGCTGCCCCCAGAAGCAGCTCTGGAAGTCCTGTGAGTATGCTCCATTGTGCTGCCCTGGCTGCGCTAATGTCCTAAGTCAATTTAAAGTGATTACCTGTCGCAGGCCCCTTGACGTCGGAAGAGCCACATATTGCGCAGAGCGTGTCTGAGCAGTGGGTGTCATTACGTGATGCCTTTCTGCTGATGGCATTCAGCACCCGCATTGCCTGTCCCACCTCATAAAGACACTTGTGGACGAGGACTTCCAGGACTGCTTCAGAAAGTGCCAAGAAGGGGGTATGTTTGAATGAAGAGGGAGTACTTTGAAGAGTAATTAGCAACTATGTGTCTTTTAATGTAATACATTTTTAAAATTTAAACCCCCAGTTTATACTCTGATCACGCCTCAAGTCCAGATTGCGAAGCCCTTAGATTAACACAGCGCCCTTCCCGAAGGCCAAAGCTATCTCAGTACCAGCTCTACTTTCTCTGCTAGTGTGGAAGTGGCTGGAGGTGAGAGCCCCTGAGCCACATAAAGCAAATACCCCGGGAAGTGCAGAGCTTTCTGGGCACCGTGGGCCGCTCCAGTGTGTGGTGCCACCACCCCGTCTTGGCTGAGGGGAGCCCTGACCACTTCCTTTCCCCTCTGGCCTAGTTCTGTGAGCCAGCATCCTCCTTAGGCCCACGTGGAGACTGGGTAGTGGCTGGCCCTCCAGGGCTGGCTGTAATGTGGACAGACCCTCGTGGAGGGTCTGGTGGACACCTGGCTGCCCCCAAGCCTAGAGTCACTCCTGGGAGACCTGGCCCCACCCTGCCACTTTCTGCAGCTCAGCCCTGAATGTAGCAGTGAGTCTCTTCCTCTCTTGGTGACTTGAGTTTTCCTGGCAGACAAGGGGTGCTAAGTAATTCCACTCAAGAGGGCACAGGTGGTGTGGGGTGATTCTCTGGTAAGCACAGGCTATGGCAGCATCCCCCTTCAGAAGTGCTTTTTCTAATCTTCTTCAGCCACCCCTAAAGTTGAGGACACATGTGAGGAAACTGAGGTGATGGAGCTCTGAGCCAGGAATGGCAGAGCTAGGCCATGGAGCCACTTCGAATGGGACCACATGAGCTCGTCCAGGGGCAGATCGGACCCCTGGATGTCTAGGGGAACGATGGGGGATAAAGAGAAACCGTGTTCAAGATTCAGGGGGACCAAGAAGAGCCCCCCTGTAGCGAACAAGCTCAATAAACTCTTCAGTAGACCCACTTTTATTACCCAGCAAGAAGGGTTAAAGGGTGCTGTCATTTTCCTGGAACAGCAACTGCAGAAAGAATGGGGCAGCAAAACCCGAGGGACAGGTTAACAGGTTGGTGGGGACTAGCTCCTTCCCACACCTGGATTCCTGCATTGTTTGCGTGGTCCTCAGCAGATGTTGTCTTGCCTTCAGGGCACTGTGATTGTGAGTCCGGAAACCTGCGGCCTTCTGCGTATTTCCTATTCCTAAAGCAAGTCACACCGGCCTCGGGACTTCAGGGCCTGCAGCCCAGCCCCTACCAGTCTGTGCTGGTCATGGTGGGACCTCAGCAGGCTTACAGGACAGGTGTGGCCGGGTTCTGACTGCTGTAGGCTGAGGTCTCTGGGGACCATTTCCAGTCTGCACCCAACACATCCAAACCACTGCCCTGTGTGGACAAAAGGAGGGAACGAGGGGCATGGGGAGCAGACCTCTGACATAAGGGGCTGTTGGGGAGGGGCTGGGCACCCCCAGACCCCACCCCCAGCCAGTCGCTGCACTGCGCTGTGAGTCACTGCCCTGCAAGCCCTGGTACGGGCGACAACGGAGAGCTCAGCTGGCAGTGGCGGAAGGATTGGCAGGAGGCCTCCTCCGTGACATCTGGCCCAACAAGGCTCCACCAGGGCCGCCCTGTGAATAGGGACTGATGGAGATGAGAGGGCTCTGCCTCATCAGAAGCCACACAGCAGTCTGAGGCCATCACGGCTGCCTTCCCCAGGGTACTTGCTCCGATCTGGGAACACAGCGGTAGCTACCTTTAGTCCAATATGTTTGGGAGGCTGAAGCAGAAGGGTCTTGCAAGTTCAAAGCCCATCTGGACAAACTTAATAAGATCCTGTCTCAAAGTAAAATGTACAGAGGCTGGGGGATAGAGCTCAGGCCCTGGGCCTGAGTACCTCAGTACCAAATCCTTAGTACCAAAAGGAAGGGTATTGTACAATACCAGAGCACAGTGAGAATATCGCCACCACCCTGGATATCTGCTCACCCGCCAGGCACTCTGTCTGCCCTGATGTCCCTCAGGTCACCACTCATTCTGGGAATGTTGCTTGCTCTTTTTGTTCCCAATCATGTATGTGTATGTGGGTGTGTATACAGGTGGGTGTCCTGTATAGCAGTGATTTTAACCATGTGGTGTCATGTTGCATGAGGACTCTTGCTGTGGTGCGGCATCGTAAGGCACACTCAGTACTACAGACAGTTGTTATCCTTCTTCACTTCTATGTAGTATTCCGTGGCGTCTAGTACCCATCTGATGCCTGTGTGCTCATCTGCTAGGTGCTTACTTCCAGCTTGCTGATATTTTTACCACGTAGACTGACCACACACCCTACCGGCTTCTGATACTACCGGGTGCACTCGAGGAGAGACAGGGTGGTCCCAGAGTGTCAAGTTGCAAGTATCAGGTCTCACCCTTTGCTTGGGAACTGCGTCGGCCATGGGAGGCAGCATTAACCGATGTCTAATGTCTTGCAGCTTGCTGGGATTGCCGTCCTCGCCGTGGGACTATGGCTACGATTCGACTCCCAGACCAAGAGTATCTTCGAGCAGGACTCGAACAGTAACTCCAGCTTTTACACAGGTGAGTGCAGCTTCCTTTCGGTCCGGGGCTCCCTGCTGACCAGGGTGTGGCCTGGGAAAGATGCCACCACAGGAGCTGGTCAGGGGCCTCTCAGGCTGTGGAGCTCTGCTGTGTAGTTGTGCCGTGAGTTCACATCTGACTGATGTGGTTTCTTTTCATGCTGGCAGAGCAGGGCATTTTGTCCTCTGATGTGAGTGAACTTGGCCCTGCTCAAGTCTCTCTAATGGTGGCTTCTAGGGCATCATCGTCCTAATCAAGAATCTGTGTCCTGGGGCTGTGCTATGGCAGGAGGAAATCAGTGGCTCTTCTCCCCATCATTGGAACACAAACTCAGGCCCAGGAAGATGTCATTTAGGGTACCCTGGTGAGGCTCGGTGTAGGGCTCAGGCCCAGCACACACACAGCCTGGGTCTGATCCCTACGCTGCCCATAGGAAGTTAGGGCAGTAGAAGAGCCTCCGTCCAGTTCTTGAGACCCTGGTGCTGAGTTTCCGCTGTGGGTTTAGTTTAATTTGTTTTCTAACCTTTTCAGCAGAAAGGTTTCCAACTTTAACATAGCTGGGCACCTCTGAGCATAACCCAACTGAGCAGGTTTCTTTCTACACAAAGCCTTCTTGTCAGCTCATCTAGCGTCCTTCTGTCCCCTCCCTGCCAGGTCAGCTTCAGAGCCTGTCAATGGCATCATCCCGGCTTCCCTGTAAACTTTGTGGTTCTACTTTATGCCTGGTGTGGGGGTAGGAACCATTTCATTTGCAAGAAGGAAAAGAAGTCCCCTATTTTAGGCCAAGGCTGTCATGTCCTCAAGCTCTGAGTATGAGTTCGGTCACTTCCTTCCCACCCACTGCTGTTATTTTTATGGGAGATGGAGAATGCGGTCTGAGAAGTTTACCTCCCAGGCTTGGGAGCCAGCAGAGGCAGCTGGCAGCCATGACCCCTTCTCTTGGCTGCCTCCGGGACTAGGGAGAGGGAGGGTCTATAAAACCTGCCAGTTCAGTCACCTGGCACCCAAGCGTTATGAATAGTTTTTCTGGTTTTTCTGCTTTTCGTTCCTTGGGAGTTTTGGTGTGTGGCTCCCTATTGTAAGAATGTGAGGGAAAGGAAAATGGTGTTTTGTTTTGTTTTGTTTTTAAATCTACACACACAGTTTTTAGGGAGCAGTTTCCCACAGGGCCCTGACTTGTTTTGGCCCTGTTTCTGTGTCTGCTGTGCCACCCTGTGCAGTGGGTACAGGGAGCAGGAGGGCACTGCACAGAGCCCAGGCACAGCTGCCGAGGGGACCCTGTCCCCATGATCCATGCCAGGGCCAGCAGACCTGCCCACAGGAGTGGGTGCCTCTCAGAAAAGCCCTCAGCCTCTTGCTATCCCGGCCACTCCCAACCACCCAGGGTGGGTTTTGTTTTGTTTCTGTGGTGCTGGAGATGGGACCGAGGACCTCACACAAACACGCCAGGCTCACAGCCGCTGACCTGCTCCCCAGCCCTGCTTCTCACATTCTCCTTCTGTAATTTGCTGTGTATGTCACAGTCCTAGGAGCCAAACATGGGGCCTGGCACAGGCTACACCACACCCCTGTTGGTAGTGTTATTTTGAGACAGGATCTTACTAAATCTCTAAATTGCCCGGGCTGGGCTTAAACTTGCAACCTCCTGCCTCAGCCTCAGGAGCGGCTGAGAACACAGGCGTGCACCACCATGCCCACGCCTTGTGGCTGCCATGCAGAACTCTGGCTAATCCTATATGTTTTAGCTGTGGGAAGCAAGGGTGTCACGGTGGGAGTCGGACAGGAGGGCGAGCTGGTGTTTCTGGCACCCGTTTGTCGAATCCCTCACTCACCACGGCAGAGTTTAACCCTTGTTGCTCTGTGTTGAAGGAATCCCACATCAGAGGTGAAGAAAGCATGGTCGAGAGGCTAAGTACTAACTTTCCTGATGTATGAATCTACAAAAACCTGCACAGACCAAGTGTTCCCCTTTGGTGGGACCAAGGAGGGGCTCTCTTGGCCTTTAGGCTACTCCCAAATTGTGGCTGGGGAGGGCTCCCACGCCAGTGGCCTGGCCAGCAGGTGAGGGTCGGGAGAGCTGTCCAGGGCAGCAAGGTGACAAGCTCATAGGTGAAGGAGCCAGTAGCCCACAGGGCCTAGACCCTGCCCAACACTGCAGAGCCCCAGAAAGGCCCTGTCCAGAGACACAGTGCAGGGTGAGGCCTCCCGGACAGACCCTGCCACTCAGCCTCTTCCTGCAGCAGCCCTCAGCTGTGCAGTCTCCTCTGCTCATGGCAGCCAGCATCCGGGGACGACGCCAGTGGCCCTGGGACATCATCAAGCTGAGTGGCCACCTGGGCCTGCTGTACCCTCCCTGGGAAACTTAGCAGTTGTTGTCACCGGGCGAAAGGCCAAGGAGGCATCACTGTCTGCATCCCTGTGCACACTGGGCTGAGACCAGGCTTTGTGTGACCCGCAGCGATCCTCCCAGCTGAGGAGCCAGGCCTGCCAGCTACCCGCTGGCCACTGCCTGACATCATGGGCTTGCTGCCCTTCTGCGGGGTGCTGGCTATCTGCGGAGCAGCAAGGGGAAAACCTCCTTATTAGCAGGGCCGAGACAGCCAGCAGCCATATATGGCCCTCTCTCTAGCTCAGGCCAGGAGTGCCAGCCATCAACAGTCTCACAATCCTGGGTGTTTGGGGAACCTCATTTCTTGGTTCCAGGCCAGCAGTTCTTAACTCCTTGGTGGGCTGCCACAACCCTGGCCACTCAGGTGCCCCCACCAGAGGCCCTGGATATCCACCCTCCCTGGGGCCTCCTGTCATATAAGAAGGCCCCCGGTCACCTTCTGGATCTGTGGCACTTGCTCTCTAGAAATGGCCTCTGCCTTGCTTGTGGCTTGAAGCAGCCGGTTTGTCCTCTCTGTGCTTCATTCTTCCCACCTGACACGGGCTCAGCTGGCATGTGGCCACCTCCCTGCGAGGGACATGCACCTCCCTCACAGACGGGATCACTCCATGCTCCTTTTCAGTGAGAAGAAGCCAAGGGAGCCTGTGGGGCAAAGCTCAGGTCCTGTGACCGACTTGGAGGCAGGGAGTGGCTTCAGGTAGGCCAGAGACACAGTTTGTTCTCTCCCTTCAGGGCTGTCCTTGAGGTGGTACTGGGGCCACAACCCGAGACTGCTGGCCCTCTTTGTCCTGCATGAGGCCTGCAATCGTCTGTCTTCTTTCTCCAAGCTTGTAATGTCAGGCTGGAAAGAAGCAAAATAAACAGCTTTTAAGCAACTAAACGAGATAATCACAAGCAGGCTGGAGGAGTAACTTTTTCCATGAGTCAGACAGAAAGATGACAGTCACTGTTTTGAGGAAGGGAGGAGCAGGCTGAGGCTGAGGAGAGGCTAGGGCGTGGCTTGGGCGCAGCTGGGCCGCTGAGTGCTCACCTGGCTAGCTCAAGGCCCCACCCACTCCAGGCCCCTCCAGGGGCACCCTGCTCTGATCCTGACTTGGTAGGAGCAGAGGGCAGCCTCCCGGTGACCCACCCTGCGCCTGCTGGCTTCCCACCCTCAGGTGCAGCGTAAAGCCAGGGAACCCTTTGTTCCAGAGTCCCCTCTGCGGAGCCTGGAGTAGGTATTTCACACGAACCAGGAGGCGGTTAAGATGGTGCCCTCTGTTCTGCAGGGAGCACTCTTTACCACAGTGCTCTTGCTGCCCACCTGGCTGGCCACTCCTGCCTGGCTCTCCAGGCTGCTGTTCTGTGACATGGGCATAGTGAAGACACATCCATGTGTCCTTCCTAGTGGCGTGTTTCGTATGCTTGTGAACCTTCCAATCCCTTAGAGCTCCCAGCTGCTCAGAGCCTGCTCTGGGGCTCACAGAGGTGCCCACCCCTCCCCAAGGGTGAGATGGGGCTGCCCTGCTACCTCTCTGGCTGGCATCTCCACACCAGAACTGAGTGGAAGGTGCTGGCCTCCCTCCAAGGGCCCCACGTATGGGGCTGTCCTGCTGGACAAAGTCTCCACGTCCTGCTGGTGGCCCCGCTACCGTTACTGGCTTGTTGGACACTCGCGGACAGGCTATGTTTGTCACCCTGCCCAGTCTGGCTGGGCGTGCACAGAACAATTCCCACATTCATAGACAGGGTGCAGCGGCCCCACATGACCTGACAGCACGCAGATGTGGGGAGAGGACGGGTACAGACGGCCTGTGTGCTGGGTGCTGGGTGTGCTGCCCACGCCCAGCTGCAGCTGGGGGCTGAGCAGTCCTGTACCACACAGCCTCGGCCCCGCCCAGGTAGCCATGTCACCTGCTAAGTTCTCTTGCGTGTCCTGCTGTGTCTTGTGGGGAAACAGCACATCAGTGGCATTTCCAACCCTGAAGGACGTTTCTCTGACCCCAGTTAAAGGATGACATGGGAAGATCCTCAAGTATATGAAGTCCGTTGCTGTGGTTGTTAGGAGTTGGGATTAGCAAGGGCAAACACTGTTCATGAATGTAGTGTGTGTGTGTGTGTACACATATGTGCCAGGGACCAAACCCAGGGTCTCATATGTGCTAAGCCAGTGCTCTATCACTGAGCTACCTCCAGCCCAGCTGTCCTCTTTGTACAAGAAAAAAACAACAACTAAAACCTTGCAGAGATTAAGAGGCATCTTTCACTCCCAGATGTCCTGCTCACAGTAGCTCAGGAGCCTCTTGACATGGCACAGAACATGCCTACGAGATGGGGGCGCTGGGCCCCTGGAGATGAGGGTGCCATGTTCAGGTCTGGGCTCTGCACCGGGCAGTCCCTGTGGGACAGCTGTGGCTTCTCTAGAAAAGCTGCAGGAAGAGCCCCCTGGCATTTGTCAGCCGAGTTGAGCACAGGTGCCTGCTTCTCTCCCTCGGCCTCCAGTTGAACCCTCATAGTGGTGTTGCTCGCCTGCCTCATAGCAAGAAAGCCATTGCCCTCTGTCTAGAGTAACTGCCCCTCAGCTATGAGCTCCCCTTAGTACAGTGCAGAGGTGTCTTGAGATTTTTCTGTCAGACTCTTTAATTGTACTAGGAGACCAAGGCCCAGAGGGTAAATGTCTTACCAGAGGTCACTGTTACTGACGATGGAGTCTCACTGAGGATTTTCTGATACCCAGATACGTGTCCTTTGTACTGGAAAATTGTATTGCCAGTTGGTGCCAACAGCAGGCCACATGGCGCCTTGAGAGACATCGGGCAGAACTAGCCTCTGGGAGCATGGGCACCTGGGTGTGCACAGCCTTCTGCAAGCTCTGAAGGCATCCTACTTGGGATGGGGAGGGGGAGGGGACTGTTGGTGAAGGAAGGGGACCTCTTCCCTGAGGTGGAGCAAGAGGAGTGACAGATACATGCAGTCACATAGCAGCACAAAAGAGAAAAAGAAGAGACCCAGGCTGCAGGCTAATGGCTCCCTGTTGCCTTTTCTTCCTCTTCCCCCAGGAGTTTACATCCTGATTGGAGCCGGGGCCCTCATGATGGTGGTGGGTTTCTTGGGCTGCTGTGGGGCTGTGCAGGAGTCCCAGTGCATGCTGGGATTGGTGAGTACCACTTCCTTGTTCTCTGAGGCCAGTCGGACTCCTGGCCCACTCCCTCACCCTTCTCCCAGCAGACCCCATCCACAGAGCAGGTGCCTCCATGACAAAGCTTTCCTATTCCTTCCCCTGTTCCTCCCTCCAGGCCCTAGCCAGCTACCATCTCATCCCTGACCCTAGCCAGCTGCCATCTTGTTGGTGGCCCAGCCTCTCCCCTGTGGAAGGTATTGCTCTTCTGCCTTATGGAGCCCTTCTTATCACTTCCCTCAGGCAGCTAAATGCCAGGACTTTGTTTCTCCCTTTTTCGAGGACCACGTTTGCTTTTTTTCCTTGAATCCACAGGTATTTTCACCTTTTCTCCTCATCTAAAAATTTGTTTCTGTCTTCCCCGAACCTCACAGAATGTATTCACTGCCTTTGTTTCCCCAAATTCCAGTGGTTTTGTGACTTATTTTATTGTTCACTAGTTCTGAACTAACACCCTGTAAGTACCAATGCTGGGACCTCTGTGCCAAAGTCTGGCCCAGGAGTGCTGCCCTTCCCGCGTGTGAACTCTGCCCTTCTAGGCTGTCCGTATGTCCCCAGATAGCTCCGCACTTCCTTCTCCCAACTCTGTTGGCTCTTTGCTGGTTGGCTGGGCTCACTCCTCATGCCGTTGTCTTTGCCTTCTAGTTCTTCTGCTTCCTCCTGGTGATATTTGGTATTGAAGTCGCTGCGGCTGCCTGGGGCTTCACCCACAAGGATGAGGTAAGGTTTTCCCATGAATTCTTGGGTCCTGCAGGGATCGGAGTTTGAAAGCTGGGAGCCAGGGAGTGACGCGGGTGCTGGCTGGTCCCTTTAGTTGGCATTCATCCACTGAATATAAAGCTTCATTCAGCCATCAGCCTCCAAGATGGCGTGTGACACTGTGCCCTCTGTGGGTATTGTGCCAGCCTCAAGGCTGGCACATAGTAAGTCCAGGACTTTCTCACACTTCGGGACCCCCAACTCTTGGAAAGGCTGGAAGTAATAGCTTTCTGCCGGTGGAGCACCCTTGCTGCTCCCTCTGCTGTATAAACGTGTTCTCTACAAACCAAGTGCTGTACTAGATGTCATGGAGCATCCACAGAGCCCACACTGCGGCCCCCTCTGTGAACCTTGTCGTCTAGTGTGGGAAAAGGATGCTTTTGACAAGTGTCATAGAGGCGATTTGTATCCAAAAGTGCTCTGGGATTTGAAGAGGTGGTGAGGGGGAGGGGACCGAGCTATGGTGTCGTGAAGAAGGGAGCAGTGGCCCAGACCCTGCATTTGAGATAAGATCACAGCAAGCAGGTGGGGGTGGAAGAGACTTCCCGGCACAGGAAGGTCCTGAGCGCCCCAGAGCCTGCCCTTCCCAGAGAGCACTGAAGAGTCTACAGCAGGGCAGAGCCATGCCAAGGCCCACAGAGCCTGTTCACCAGGGCAGGGGAGGAAGAGATCCAGAGATAGGAACCCTGCTTAGAGGAAAATAAGTTGTCGCAGCAACAGAAGCTGCAACCATGAGAATCGGAGGGGTGACTGGGAAAGAAACATGCAGCAGCCTGGTCTGTTCATTGGGCTGAAAGGAGCCTTAATTTGGCCTGAGTGTGGCCTCTGTGGCTTATACCCAGCTAGCACTGCTTCCACACTCACCCTGCACCATGCTCAGAGCCCACAGCAGAGCGCTCAGTGTCTTTCCTTTGTCCTCACAGTCACCCCTGCCATACAGATATGGAAACAGACATGCAGGAAGGTTTTAATAATTTTCCCAAAGTCACAGAAGCCTGAAGGACCAGCCAAGTCAGGAGCAGAAAGAAAATCCTTGTAAAATTCTTTTGATGCAGGAAATTCCTTGTAGTTGTCAGACAGAAGGAAGAGTGGAGTAGGGGTGAAGGGACCAGCAGGAGAGAAGGACAAGGACTAGACGTGGAGGGGTCACAGCGGCTGAGAAGGCAGCATGATAGCGCCGGGCACAGGCGTGTGTTGGCTGAGGACTTGGGATAGCAGATGGGAAAAGCCGTGTCTCTGAGCTTATCTGTCCCCATAGGTGATTAAGCGCGTCCAGGACTTCTACGTCGACACCTATACCAAGCTGAAAAACAAGGATGAGCCCCAGCGGGAAACGCTGAAAGTCATCCACAAAGCGGTAGGCACCTCGCGGGAACCAGCCCTCCGGGTGGGGTGCAGGGACCTGGGGCGGGGCTGGCTGTGCCAGGCAGGCGCCTCCTCCAGGCAATCAGGTCCCCGTCCCTGCTCTCTCTGCAGCTGGACTGCTGTGGTGTTGTCGGGGGCATAGAGCAGTTCATCTCGGACATCTGCCCCAGTGATGGCATCCTCAACAACCTCAAAGTCAAGGTAAACTGAGGAACGAGTGCCTGGTGCGCGGCCAGGTCCCTCCGGGCAGATTCTGTAAGGGTGGGAGATCTGAGAGGAAGGGCACCCTAGTGCCTCCTGGAGCTCCTTCCTGATGAAAGGGCCTGGGGCACTAGCCCAGCCCTCAGGTGGGCAGCACAGAACCCCCTGAGCCTAGGACTGCGACTCAGCAAATGGCTCAAGATCCTGTCCAGGCTCCAGAGCAGTAAAAGGACCTTACAGAACTGGGCACAGCGGGTGGGGGCTGACCAGGGACGGCACTTACCCAGCATGCACCAAGCACCAGGATGGAAGCCACGCTGGACACAAACCTCTTCCTTCCTCGGGTCTCGCCCAGGCTAAGGGACCCCTATCTTGCAGCTTTTGGGACATCTCTTATCACCAAACACACCAGACCCCAGCTGGAAGGTCTCCCCTGTGGGATGGGATGGTGGGTGACCTGTTATCTTCCTTCCCCCAGCCTTGTCCCCAGGCCATCAAAGAGGTCTTTGATAACAAGTTCCACATCATTGGTGCAGTGGGCATCGCTATCGCCGTGGTGATGGTGAGTGAGGGTGGTGATGGTCCTCGGCCTATGGCCTTCACAGTCAGCATCCCTTCCAGAGCACACGCTCTGCCCAGATGTGTCTGAAACACCATGTGCATCACCTGACACCCTCTCACCATCCATACAAGGCAGAGCTTCTCGTATTCACACTTTACCACTAGGAGGTGGAGGAGTGGGTGTGGATTCGAGGTAGCACCCTGGTCTGACATGTGCAAAGGCCCTGGGTTCCATCCCCAGCACCTGCACTAAACAGAAGTGGGCAGGTTGAGTATATTGATCACAGCTTCTCAGCCTGCATGTACTTAGTATGTCCGGAGCCCGTCCTGTTCACACTGTGGTTCAAGGGCAGAGGTGAGGGGCTGCCGCTGCACCTGCTCCTCAGGTGTGTCCCCCAAACAACCTGAGAAAGCAGTTGTTTAGAGGTTCTCTCCTCCTGTGTTCTGATGGGCACCCAGAGATCACACAACCAGCGGAAGACAGGGTGCCCCAGAGTCACTGCTCCCCTGCCCATCAGTCCCTAGAATCCACCAAAGCCCATCCAGACTCTTCGGGGTCACCCTCTCCTAACAGGGCGTGCGGCACTGCTGAGCCTGCCCCTTCCTGTCCCTGTCCAGCACAGGCAGGCCCGCACCGCCGACAGCGTGGCCTTTCTCAGCCGTGACTCACAGGTTCCTCAGCAGCTATTAAAGGCTGAAGCTTATGTAAAGCAGCACACGAATACCTTTTACAGTAAAATTTTCAGCGCACAAAACAAAGATGAAAGCAGAGTGCTGGCCTCAGGCCGAGGGAGGGGTGCAGTGGTGGAGTGCTTGCCTCGCAAGCAGGAGGCCTGAACCCAGCCCAGCACCCCACCCTGTGGGCTCTACCGAAGCCCTGATCCATGGGCCTCCTTCTGAGCCGGCCCCTCCCGTCGTGTGCCCCCATCTCCTCCACCGAGCCCTTGGCTCCCCCGGGCTGATGCCTGTCCTCTCCTGCAGATCTTCGGCATGATCTTCAGCATGGTCCTGTGCTGCGCCATCCGCAGAGACCGAGGGATGGTCTAGCACCACACACTTCCCTGAAGGGAGATGGATCCTGAAGATTGTCGGGGTGGGGGGGGTTGGGGTTTTGTTTGATTTGGTTCAGTTTTTTTTTTTTTTTGTATTTTTGGGTTTTGTTTATTTGTTTTTTGCCACTAACATTAGTGTTCATTCCGCATTTCTAAACAAAAGTTATTCTGTTTGTCTTTTTAATGCTTTATTCAGTATTGACATTTATAGTCAAAGGGTTTGGGGCTTTTGGTTTGCTTTAATTTTTGTTGTTGTCTATTTTTGCTTGTTAAGCAGAAGTCCTACAAGGAAAGGTACTATATTTGCTAGATGCCAGGCAAAAACATATTGTACATAAAGAGAATTTTTTGTCTTTAAGTAGATAAAATTGTTTATCAAATTTAATCGGGTTGTAACTTATATCGAAAACAATTTGATACATAATAAAAGATTATGATAATATCCAGGACTGGTTTTTGCCTCGTTTAATTTATTTGTAGTGCTGTGTCGTTTTCAAATGTTCTTCTCTTACTCTTACTGTGTGAAGTTCCTAAGGCAGTCCAGCCATGGGCACTGAGACATTCTGCCCCAAGGTCACACCGCTGTTGTAAAGAGAGCCCGCCTGGACTTGCTCAGTAGTGGGCTTGGTCCCGGGGCGTAACAGTTCACTGAGTCCCATGATGCCCCAGATCACAGTGTCCGGGTCATAGCATGGGGTGTGTTCTCATCCATGAGCATGTGTTCTTCGAATGACTGAGTGAACATAGGCCCTTACAGGCTCCATCAGAGAAGCACGTGCTCTCTGTAGTTAGATGAGAACCCCATTAAGTGGAGAGCTGCGAGCTCAAGCCCATCCACGGTGATGGTATGAGACTGACAGGGAGCCCTAAGCAAGGAGCTGAACTGTCCTGGGAGGGAGAAGGCTGAGCCTGTCTCCTTCCTCCAGCCTCCGGCAAGGGACCTGCCCTGCTGGGAGGAACACCCAGCAAGGAGGATTCTGGGAAGTGTAGTCAGCAGCCTGTGCCCTAGTGCACGGCATCCAGGAGCCAGGCAGGGGCTGCCAGAGAGAGCACAGGAAGGCTTTTTATTCACTGCACCTTGATTCCTTTTGAATTTTCTTAATGTCAAACAGGAGAGAAGGTCAAAGAATCAAATGCCCCTGAATTGCTGAGGGTGGGAGAGGGGAGGAGGAAGTAGGGAGGGGAAGTGCTCCCTATGTACCAGGCCCTCAGATGAATGGAATTGCTAAAATTTAAAAGAAATTTGAAAGAAAATTTTGAAACTAATTTTTAAATTAAAATAAGTTTTAACTAAAATTTAAAAGGAACTGGAGCTGTAGCTCAGATTCATCCCCAGTTCGGGGGAAAACAAGTCCCTGATGCTGTTATATTCAGAAACCTGAACACCCATGTTTATAGTCTGAGTCACAATAGCCAAGAGGTAGATGAAACCCAAGGGTCCAACAGAGTAACACATGGAATATTACTTGGCCTGAAAAAAGAGTTCTGACACATACTGTAAGGTGGACAAACCTTCCTGTGAGGCCAGATGAGGTAAGGCGGACTGAAGAGAGCGAGCATCCTCTAATTCCAGTTGGATTCACAAATAAAAAGTCCAAGGCAACTAGAAGCTGGGGACAAGGGTGACCATTTAACGAGTACAGAATTTTGGAGTAACATGGCTGTGGAAATGGAGAGTGTGAGGGTCATGCCACTGTGTGAATGGACTTGGTGCCTCTGGATGTGACGCCAGGTGAGGCAGGGTGCTCTGGGAGGCTGATGCAGGAGGATTCCAAATTCAAGTCTAGCCCAAAAAGCTTAGTGAGTGAGATGCTGTCTCAGAATAAAAAATAAAGGCTGGGTGTGTAGCTCAGCAGGAAGGCCCTCAATTCAATCCCCAAAAAAAGTAAACTATGTTTACACAGTAGGTGTGTTTTAATACACGTGCAGAAACCAGCAGGGTTCACACCACTGTGTCCCCAGATCCCTTCTCCACTTGAACCTTTAAAGATAGCTATTCCAGAGGTGGAAATAGGAGATCAGCCTTTAGTTTTATGCAAGTTGCCGAGAGCACCTGAGGAACGCAAGCAATCCGCGAGCAGATTGTCTGCAGCCCACAGGTCCCTGCCAGGGCCCCGCAGCTCTGAGGGCTTCATCCCACCACACCAGGTCCTCTCCTGAGCCCAGCCCTCATCCGAGCCCAGCTCGGGTATGTGACCGGGCACTTCCCACCCCACCCATCTGTCTTCCTGCTGGCCTGGTAGGGTCTGAGCACTAATGTAATTGTCTCCAGTTGAGTTTTGGCCACCAGGCCCCTGGAAAACTAATTCAGTTTCTTTCCTCTGAAATTGGATTTCCTCAAACCATCTGCTTCCCTCTGACAATGCAGGCACAGTCAGCTCCTACCCTGTGGAATCACCGCTGCTCTGTGAGATTCCCAGAATCAGACGTGAACTTCTGGCCCGTGAAGCTGTCCCAACAGCGCCTGAGGAATGGTCAGCAATCCCTGTGGACCTTGTTATGACTGGGGCTGTGCACTGGCCCCCAGCATGTCTCTGGGAGCTGGGAGGTACGGATTATTCTCCATCCCACACACATGGAGAAACTGAGTCAGAACAGGCTTGGAACCTCTAGAAAAGGAGCCCCTGTGGTGGAAAGAACAGAGACCCAGACACAGACCCATACTGGGTATGTCTCTGACGCTGAACCAGCGTGCTCTTGGGCCTCGTGGCTTTGCAAGTCGGAGGTGGTAGGACACATATGACAGCATTTATTCGAAAACGCATCTATGAGGCATCACCAAAACTTGCCACATATGTTCAAATCTTTTAAAATGTCTAATAGTAAGGACACATTGCCATTGCTTTCTGTCGGGCTACTGCCCTCACCTTGAGCACACTGGCCGCCCGTCACTCCTGCCACTTCCTGTGGCAGCTCTGGAGCCCTCTTTCATGAGTGTCTTGTCACGAACATTTGTGAAAAGACATCTAGAACTGCTTCCAAAGTGGCAAAAACAGCCGGGCATGGTGGCTCACACCCATAATCCCAGCACTTGGGAGGCAGAGGCAGGAGGATTGCTGAGTTCGAGGCTTGTTGGGGCTACATGGTGATGTCAGGGCCAGCCTGAACTACAAAGCGAGAACTTGTCTCAAAAAATGTGCCAAAAACAAAGGACTAAGTGAGCCTGAAGCAAGAGGGATGCTCCGGGAGGCACTAATGCAACACGCCTCACAGTGTAATGTTTTAAACGGAGCATCACCGTATTTTTCATTGCCCACAGGCAATGTCTCATGTGTGTAACTGCGTGTGACAGGGTGGCAGCAAGCAGTTTCTGTAGATTCCAGCCGGCACAGGCTGGGGGCCCAGCTTTCATGTGGGCGCCATCCAGCTTTGGTTAAGGTCCTGGCAAAGTGTGAGCTTCATTTCAGAGTGTGCTGGAAACAGAGGACCCTAAGAAGCTTCTAACCATGAATGGGGATGTCCAAGAAGGGGTCAGCTGGGTATTCAGGAGGCAGACACGGTGGGGCAAGCCTGTGATCTGGCACCCAGGAGGTTGATTGAGGCAAGAGGACTGCAAGTCTGGGTTAGCCACAAATGCAGTGAGTTCCAGACCAGCCTGAACTACATAACTAGACCCTGTCTTTAAAAACCAAACACAGGGTTGGAGATTAACTCAGTGGTTCTGGCATCTGCCTGGCAAGCACATGGTCCCAAATTCAATCCCTGGCACCACACGCCACAATGCCAGGCGTGGCGACTCACGCCTGTAATCCCAGTACTCGGGAGGCAGAGGCAGGAGGATTGCTGTGAGTTTGAAGTTTGTCTGGGCTACAAAGTGAGCTCAGGGCCAGCCTGAACTACAAAACGAAACCCTGACTCAAAAAACAAAAAAATTTTTTGTAAACTAAAAACCAAAAACAAAAGGAGGAAAATGAGAGAGGGAGGAGGAGAAAGAGGAAAGGAAGATGGACCGCATAATGCACTGAAATCATAGAGGCAACAATGGACTCTTGTTCTGTCTCCTGTGAAGGAGTTGTCATCAGTGGTGAAGAAAATGAGTGGGAGAACAGAGATGAAATGCAAAAGTGACACTCACTTGGTCACAGCCGAGAACTCTCTGCGTCTGTGGAAAGCACGCTCGCCGAGGATGTAGATTGGTGTCACCGCACCTGCCCGGTAAACACAACGTCCTGAGTTCGATCCCCACTAATGAAAAAAACAAGCTGATTTTAAAAAGGAAGGCACATTCGATCTCACGGGCTGAGAAGAGACTCAGAAGCCAGGTGGAGTGGTACAGGCCTGTGATCCCTGCATGTGGGAAGGATCTGAATTTGAAGACAAACTGAATTACATAGTGAGGCTCTGTCTCAAAAAAACAGAGTGAGACAGAAACAGAGAAACAGAAAGAGAGTCAGACCAGACAGAGAGACAGAGGCTGCTGAGGGCAAATGCTACTCTTCCATCAGGCTTCCTACTCCGACTAGACCTCACAGAGCTGAAACCCAAATTCAGTGGTCCTATCCTTGGGCCAGGCTGTCCTCTTATTTCCCCTGACCACTGAGGTTCCTGTCACTTCCCGCCCCAGATCTTCCTACATGCTGAGCATCCGAGGGGACCATGGTGGGCGCCTCTGAGAGTGGTGAGTTGGCCGCTCTGGGTTTGGGCAGAGCAGGAGAGGAAGGTGGCACCCTTCTGGGCCGGCTCCCTGCCCAGGCCGAGTCCAGTCCCATAAGGCCTTGGATGACAAGAGCCAGCACTTTATCGCTCTCTCCTAAACAGTTGCTCTCGCACCTGGCATAATTTATATGTCCTTTCAACTGCAGTGCTTGGGAAATGATCAAATAAGCAGTGTATAATCAGAGACTAGTCAGGAAAACAGGACCCAAAATAGGTAATTCATCAGAGAGAATTTAATAGAGGAAGCATGCCCAGCCGGCGCTGCAGGGCTGAGGGTCAGGAAAGAACAGGCCAGGCTGTACTAACATTAAGCAGAGGAAGCAGTGGCTCATCAGGGCTGCAGCCCCTGGCCCGCAAGGCAGCTCAGAGTGGGGCAGGCACGTGTCCCAGCAGCTCTGGGCTCCTCCGGGGCCTCCAAGAACCTGATTCTGGAGTCTTGGATTCCACCCTCTGAGTCCTCCACCTGGGATCTCTGAAATCTTCCCTGCTGTGAAGGAATCAGGGTGTCAGACCTGCACCTGAGCTCGAAATAAACCCAAACAGGCAACAAGTAGGTGGGGAAGTCCTCATTGCTATCAGCAATCCAGGAAGAACCATGGAGGCGATCGTGAGATCTGGGGCCCAGCTCAGTATGGCTACTGTCAAACCCCCAAATAAGACCTGCTGCTGAGGCCATGAGGAACAGGAACCTCACACTGCTGCTGGGGACCTAAATTAATATAGCCACTGTGGACAGCAGTACAGCAGTTCCTCAAAAACTATAAATAGGGGCCGGAGGGTTAGCTCAGTGGTTCCGGCGCCTGCCTTACAAGCGCAAGGACCTGAGTTCGATCCCCAGTAACCACATATAATGCCTGGGTGTGGTGGCTCACGCCTGTAATCCCAGCACTTGGGAGGCAGAGACAGGAGGATTGCTGAGTTCGCGGCGGCTTGCCTGGGCACCATAGTGAGCTCAGGGCCGGCCTGAACTTACAAAGCAAGACCCTGTCTCCAAAAAAAAAAAAAAAAACTATAAATAGATCTTTCGTAGGGCTCAGCCGTACCACTCCATGTAGCCAAAGGAAATTGTGAGACCCAACTCGATATAAAAACAGTCATTTTGATCAAAACCTCCACTTCGTGTCCTGTAACCTCCCCATGAACCTGGAACTTGTCTCCTTGGGAACTGTCCACCCAACCGATGCACGCAGCGCAGATTGTGTTTTTAAAATGCACCCTTCTCTAGTGACCAGTGATCTAATCATTGCTATTGGCTTCTGTAATGACTCATTCCTGCACTTCAACAATAGAATGATCTAATCGCTCCTGTATAGAAACCTCCTGGTAACAAGTGGTGGGAAGGATAAATTTTTTTTTTTTTCTTTTTGGAGACAGGGTCTTGCTTTGTAGTTCAGGCTGGGCCTGAGCTCACTATGGTGCCCAGACAAGCCACCGCGAACTCAGCAATCCTCCTGTCTCTGCCTCCCGAGTGCTGGGATTACAGGAGTGAGCCACCACGCCCAGCATTATATGTGGTAACTGGGGATCTAACTCAGGTCCTTACGCTTGCGAGGCAGGCGCTGGAACCACTGAGCTAACCCTCCGGCCCGGGAAGGATAAATTTTGCCTTTAAATACTGTGCCCCAGTTTACCTCTGTGCCTTCCTCAGTATGGAGGGATGGCCTTCAGCTGGGTAATAAAGTTCTTGGTTGGACTTTACAATCATGTCTTGTCCTGAGAGATTGTTGCTCAGTGGGACTTGGTCCCAACAGAAATGACCACAGATGTGGCCCCACTCATGAGGGTCTCCTTAGGCTCTGCCCGTCACTTCCACACACCCCTGGCACATCACCCACTGAGAGGCTCCACTCAGACCCCCCACTCATCACAGCACTGGCACCAGAGACCTCTGCGCTGGGTACACTTGGTGCCACACATGGCCGCCCAGCCAGTCAGCCAGCAGACGTGAGGGCCCAGGCCACCACTTCTTGCCATGAATGGAGAGAAGAGAGGAACACACCAGGGAGGCTAGGGAATGATGTGATCAGGGCATCCCCAGCTTCTTGGGGGACCCAAGGCTCTCAGGTCCTGGAATGAAAGAACAGAAGAAATGTAAGAAATAGAAACTTAATCTTCAAGATGAAATTTTAACTCCGAGTGGAAAGCTACTGACCTGCAGCTGTGACTAAAATTATACATCTTCAAGGTCCCCTAAACGAAGGAGGAACGGACTGCCACTCCATAAAGATGGCCTTACTGTGCTGACTGGAAAAGCACTGGCAGTGAAGTCACCCACTGAGGCTTAATCATTTGCCTTCACCCCCACAGAATGTTTCCAAGGGTAGCTCCTAAGAGATAAGCATTGTCCAGAGAGGCTGTACCCCGTGGTACCCAGCAGTGAGAAACTGGGGAAGGGGCCTACGTGCTGGGATACAAACCGCTCACAGTACCTGTCCTGGCATGCCCGCCTACTGTGAGGCTAGCACATGCACTTGCAAAATCAAAAGCTAAAGTTTCCCTGTCTCTGCAGCTCCTGGCCTTGGTCTAACCTGTCCACTGTATACAGCAAAGTGAGAGGGGCAGGGAGGCAAACTCATGTGTAAACGTGGAGTTCCTCCAGCCTGGCGCCACAGCGGGACTCAGCGCTGGGAGCTGCTTCCTCTCCCTCCCTCACCACTTACTTCCCCAAGGCCCAGCCCCACTCTTTACTTTCCCTGAGTGGGATGATTTGAGCCGCAAGTGTCGGGAGCCCAAAGGCAGAGATTCCTAAGAAACAATGAACTTCGATCACACACAGGAAGTCTGCTGGCTGTGGTCGGCATCGCTGGCCTGCATTTTCCTCCTCAGCGATTCCCATCTTATTGTACAATGTCTTCTGGAAGAGAACGTGTCCTCTCATTGTGTCCCTTTTATATTTTGTTTTGTTGCACTGTGTTGTGTTTGAGACAGGGTCTGTAGCTACTTAGCCCATGCTGGCCTTGAACTTGCAATCCTCCTCTCTCAGTCTCCTAAGTGCTGAGATTATAGGTGTGTGCCACCGTGCCCACTTCTTTCTCTTTTTGAAGATATGAAAACCTAATCCCAAAATCAGGCAAGACAGCACACATCTATAATTCAGGAGGTTCAGGCAGGAGGATTGATACAAATTCAAGGCCAGCTAGGCCACCCAGTAAGAACCTGTCTCAAAAAAAACAACAAAAATAAAAATAATCCCAGCATTCTGGAAATCTAAAATGGGAGGATCACAGGTTCAAGCCAAACCTGGGTGATTTGGTGAGACCTTATCTCAAAATAAAATAAAATTTTAAAAAGGCTGGAGATAAGGCTCAGTGTTAAGAGCCTGGGTTTAATCCCCAGTAGAGGGAAAAGAAATGTAAAAATCCCACTCAGCAGTGCTGGGCGTGGTGGCTCACGCCTGTAATCCCAGCACTCGGGAGGCAGAGACAGGAGGATTGCTGAGTTCGAGGCTTGCCTAGGCTACATAGTGAGCTCAGAGCCATCCTGAACTACAAAACGAGACCCTGTCTCAAAAAAAAAAAAAAAAAGTCCCATTCAGAATCCCCTCAGAAAATGTCTCCTCGCACCTCATGGACCAGAACAGATTACACACCTGCCCTTAAACCAAGGCAAGGGGTGTTCAGTCACCAGGCCTGACCAGACGAATCTGGATTGCTCCTGCACCCGGCTGAGGGTCTGGCCGCACCTGAGGAATGTGACCTGTGAACAATAGGGCAGGGAGGACGTGGCCAAAGGGCAGGCTCTGACCCCACAGGCCAGGTTCATATGCATCCTGTGCTCTTCTCACACAGTCTCAGCCTGCGAAACCCATGAACTGCAGGGCAGAGGGTCTGTCCTCTGACAGATCCGATTGGATTGGAAAGAGAGATTTTTACCAGGAACCCAAAACCACAAGCAGGGCTGGGCATGGAGCTCAGTGGCAGGGCATGTGCCCAGTGTGTGTGAGAGACCCTGGGTTCCATCCCCAGTGCTGGGGGAGGGGGTGTGAGGGGACGCAGAGAAAGAGAGAGAGACAGAGACATGCACACAGAGAGACCTTCGAGGTGTGACAGAGCGGCCTAAGCACACAAGTGGGTGTGGGGCGGCCTAAGTCCTGGCCCAGGCTTGCCATTTATCCCTCCCTGTGACACTAGCCTTGGTTCTGTCGTTTGGTGGATACGCCTGCTCAGCTCCAAGGTCCGAGCCCTCCGGCTGTCACAGGAACAGGCTTTCACTTCTCCGTCCCTCACTTCTCCTCAGGGTGCAGGGCTGGCACCCCAGGGGACAGTAGCCACACTGGGTCTCCAGTAGATGCACCCATGTTCCGCTGAGGAACACCAACTCCACCTGTCCCACCGAAACCTGCTGAGGAGGGAGACATGAGTTCGGATCCTGCTTCTGCCCTTGGCTGGGTGACCAGGCAAGTCCCCCGACCTCAGAGCTCTGGGCTCCACACTCAAGGAGGCAGCTATGCACACGGCGATGACCTGGTGAGGAGCTGGGACGAGGGGCGGCGGGAGGGAGGACACCCGGCAGGCCGGCTGCAGGCAGGTGCCAGGGCTCCTCGGGCAGCTTGGCATGGACTGCTGAGCACAGAGGCAGGCACAGGCCGGCGTAGGGAAGGGACAGGAAGGGAGAGAAGCCTCGGAGCGAGGAGTAAAACAGCCACTTGGAGCAAACATCTACAACTCCGTGCCGTTTCCTGAAGAGTTTTGACCCAGTAAAATACCTTCTCTCCAACACAATCCCCATGCAGTGTGTGTGAGTTCAGAATTCACAGCAAAGTGCTCCCTGAGGGTGGGGCTGGAGGTGCGGCTCGGGAGACAAGGACCAAAAACATGAAACCCTGGGCTCAGAGGGTTAGCTCAGTGGTTCCGGCGCCTGCCTCACAAGCGCAAGGTCCTGAGTTCGATCCCCGCTAACCACATATAATGCTGGGCATGGAGACTCACGCCCACCAGCAATCAACCAGCAATCAGCACCACATACCACAAGTGCTGGGCATGGTGGCTCACGCCTGTAATCCCAGCACTCGGGAGGCAGAGACAGGAGGATTGCTGAGTTCGAGGCTTGCCTAGACTACATAGTGAGCTCAGGGCCAGCCTGAACTACAAAGCGAGACCCTGTCTCAAAAAAAAGAAAAACAAAAAACCATGAAACCCTGTTCAGTCCCTGCAACCCACAGCCCTCCAGGGACCCGGCCCCTCCTTCGAGGCCTCCTCACTATCTCACAGTCTCCACATGCAGAACCCACATGCTGTGTACACGGACAGGGAAGCCGTGCCGGTGGGTCACCCTGCGGCACACGATGCCCTCTACACTTCCGGTCCAGCCTCGTGTGTGAGACATGGTCGCAATCCTCCCCCTCAACTGTCTGATTCACTGAGAGCTGTGCCCTGGGTCGGAAAAACACTGCCCCAGACTTCGCCGCTGCTCCACTGTTACCATTGCGTGTTGTGCACACCCCCAAAGTAATCCAAATCAGTTATTTTCCTATTGTTCTATCTTCCTGTCCCACCCCTATGAAGAAACTCCAAAATGACCAAACCACTTTGTCTTTGTCTGTTTTTTTCAAGGCTCTTCTCTATCTGTAAAGCTGACCTCCTTTGCTTGCCCCATCGCACTTACTCTGTTGAATATTTGCAGTTTTGTCCTTTGACAGGAGCCCTAATAATGACCCCCTTGGGCTCCTTTGGTAGGTAGCCAAGGGCCCCACTATTCCACTGGAGATGCAACAGGGAACAAAACACAGGCCGTGCGTGCAGAGAAGGGAGTTTACTGCAGGGAAGCAGTCACAATAAAGAAGAGGGGCCAGCTGTGGGGAAGTTAAGGCAGGAAAAAGAATTTGAGTCAGAAGTTCTCGGCCGGCCTGGGCAAGTAAGACCTTGACTCCAGAAAAGGAGAGAAAACTAGGCCAAAGGTCCCCATACCACAAAATGTGCAGGACTCTGTGTGTGTGTGTGTGTGTGTGTGTGTGTACATAATGTCAAAGGACAAAATTCAATCAATGGAACTTAAAGACCTCCAGCTGACTTTCCTACAGGTCCAGACTCTGGAAACTAGCACACGTGTTCAGATGGCCCACACAGAGCATCAGTTCTACAGACGCCCTGAGGGCTCAGGAAGGAAGAAGCCACCTCCCTCGCAGGCAGATGGCGAGCAGACCACATCAGCCGGTGGTCACTTCTCCGCAGACAGAGGAAACTTCATTTTCCTTGCATGGAAGCTCTCCTGTTGGGAACATCAGTTGAAGATTCTTCAGATGGTCAGAGAGCAACTTAATTTCATAAAATGACGTAAAACTTTAATGTAAGCAACTCCAATTTAAGTCTGGTCCAGTAGGAGCTTCATCCAAAATGAAACCTCTTGTGATTTTAATTTTATTTTTATTAATGTGTTTATACCACATTCACCGTGGACAGTCAGCACATGACACACAGCACCTTCACCTTTTTGTCCCCATTCCCTCCCCTCCCTCCACCCCAGACCCCCACAACACCCTGAGAGCTTCCTGCTGTGACTTGAGGCAGGGGTGCCAGCTTCTGCCTGTGCAGCTCTCTGCAGCCCATGGCCTCCGTCACATCCAGCCCTGAGCACCAGGTGGCATTTCACACCTCAGAGGCATGGCGAGGGCGCTCAGGAGGCTTCTACAGCTGTCAGGGGACACTGAGCAGAGACTCATGCTCACCAGAAAGCCAGGTGCAGGGCACACAGCAGGCCTTCCCACTCCGCCAGGCAAATGGCAGAGTCTTTGGTTTGTTTGTGTTTTTGTGTTTGCTTTTGAGACAGGGTCTCGCTTTGTAGTTCAGGCTGGCCCTGAGCTCACTGTGTAGCCCAGGTAAGCCTCGAACTCAATCCTCCTGCCTCTGCCTCCCGAGAGCTGGGATTACAGGCGTGAGCCATCACACCCAGCATTGTCATATGCGGTACAGGGGACCAAACTAGGGACCTTGTGCTTGCCGGGCAGATGCCGGACCCACTGAGCTAAATCTCCAGCTGAAGTCTGGGTTTGGAGCCCACAGTCTGAGCTCAGGTGACAGGAGCCTCCACAGGTTGCCAGAGACCTGTCTCCCCCCGTGTGTGTGGGTGTGGGCCTCCAAGGCCACCCGCAGAAAGGACATCTGCGTGCTCCCAGGACACTGAGGGAGGCCACTGGGCAGGGAAGCTGGGAACAACAGGGAAAAGGATTTTCCCCCACACTGGGATGGCACCCAGGAGCATGCTTCCTCTGAGTCACACCCCAGCCATCTTCACTTTTTATTTTAAGGTCTCACTAACTTGTCCAGGGTGGGCTCCGACTGGCAGTCCTCCTGCCTCAGCCTCCTAAGTAGCTAGGATCACAGGTGTGCGCCACCATGCCCAGCTGAGGAATTTGATGCTTTTCTGAAAAGAATAAGGTAATGACAATAAAGCATACAGAAAGGTATAAGAAAGATAGCAAGACATGAGGTAATAGGGAGCTTGGCCAGAGCTGCAGAAATGCCAGGGCTGTGGGTGCTATAAGCACACCTGGTCTACCAGCCCATCTGAAGGCGTCAGTTCAAGCATTTCCCACCGACACACACGGGCCCTGCAGTGGGTGGAAGGAGAGGAGGTTTTGACATAAAGGGAGAAGTTTGCTGGGTGACACACCAGAGAGGCAGAGGTGAGGGGTGACAATGTCTCTGTCCGACAGAAACAGGATTGACTGAGACCCGGGCAATTGCTGACGTTTGAGGGAGACGCTGGACTTCCCATGATGGTGGGGGAAGATTCAGCGAAGGGTACTGCCAAGCATTTCAGTACCTGTGTCAAGGGGACAGCGAGCTGGAGCAGGGCAGGAGCCAGGCCCTGTGCGTCTCGACCTGCGCTGTGCTCTGCCCACCTTGGTGGGGAGCTAGAGACACAGAGGACGCACCCAAAGGCCATCTCCGCCCCACAGTCCCGTCTCCGGGCTTCTGCCTCCGGCCTCCTGGAACTGCTCTGCCGTCCTCCCGCTGCGCTCCAGGTAGATGTGCGCCCCTCGGTGTGTACAGCGCACTGTGAGAGGCACCGCGGGAGGGATATCGGATCTGAAGGGGACAAGCTCACCCCCGCCTGAGCTGTGCCGTGGGGCGAGAGGGCCCTGAGCACGTCCACCTGTCCCCGGTACTGAAGGGGCCCTGAACCCGCAGCATCAGCGTCCAGAGATGCTCCAGGCCCTGTTGGGGAACAGTGCAGGGTCCACGCGTGCTCTCCTGTACATGCCTTGTGGAGGGGTCACTTGTAACGCCCCTGTAGCGTGAGGCCACATCAGGAGCTATCTTACCCGATGGCTGGGAGTAGGAGGAGGGCACGCCTGGCGTGTCCAGGGCAGACGCGACCGTCCTGGACGTGACCATGTCATGTAGGTCAGCACTGCCCGCTTTTCTCCCTGAGCATCCTCACGCCTGTCCACTGGCCTGCTGGTGCCTCCGGCGAACTGCGCTTCCGCAGAGCACGAGCAGCGCTTACCCTAAGACCCCAGGTACCACCCAGAAGACAGGAGGGAAGAGAAAGGCCAGTACGCAGGCTCAGGGCAGCCGCCTGGGTCTCAGACATCACTGCTCACTGCCCGTGCATGACTAAGCACCTTTCATCTGCCTCAGTTTCCTCATCTGTAAAACAGCATCTACCTCTCCAGGTAACTGCGATGATTAAGTGAGTTAATTCACCTAAATGCTTAGAACAAATGTTCAATACAGAAGCAGAACAGCTGAGGATGTATGGAAGGGGAGGAGGCGAACGTACTCAGTGTAAGCTCATCTCCCAAGAAATGCCAGACCCGGTGGAGCCTACCCCTGCTGGCCATCTGGCCCCCTGATCAGAGTGGCCACTGGATTTGTCCTTGCAGCCAGAGATGAGGACACTTCCTGGGTGGGGGACCCTGAAGGGACAGCTTGGACCCTCATTAGAGGAGAAATCCCGGTTGCAGCTCCTAACTCCTAACTCCCAGCCCTCAAAGGGCTCACAGAGACCCTGCCCTGCCCCAGCTCCCAGTACCATGCCCTGCGCCCTGGACCCCCACTCTCCACATCTGGCATGTTCTTCACATGTTCACTCACCAAATGTTCACCACACGCCAAGTCCCACACCAGGCCCTCAGGAGACATTCGGGAAGAAAACAGACAAGCCCCTCACGCTCTAGCAGGGAGAGGTGAGAAACCCGGTTAATAATGACACAGGCTGGAGAGGCATCTCTGTGGTACAGCACGTGCCTGGTGGGTGTGGGGCCCTGGGTTTGACCCCTAGTAGTACCACTAATAATAATTAACAGTAATGTCTGAGTTACTTTCTCCTCATGGGGCCACCCGATACCCACCAGTTAAAGGAGATGGCTCATCTTGACTCACAGTTTGTAGAGATTAAGTCCAAAGTAAGCTGCTCGTAGCAAGCCTGGCATGGCAGAGACCATCGCAGAGCAGGCGCTCAGAGCAGGGCAACAGGAAGCAGAGGACAAGGTCAAAGGAGGAAGAGGAAGGAGGACCCCAGGCCACGCCCCAGTTCCCCCTCCACCGGCTCCACCTCCCAGCCGCACACTTAGCTATAAACCCACTGGCAGACACAATCCAAGGGTGAGTATCACACCCCGGGATCCAATCATTAATCTAAAACCTACTTATGGGGGCATGAGTATTTGGGGAAACACCTAGGTATAAACCTTAATGGGGAAGAAAGGGAAGAGGAAGAGGAAGGAGAAGCAGAAGAAGAAAAAGGAGAAGGGGAGGAGGAAATGGAGGAAGAGGAGGAGGTGGAGGCAGAGGAAAGGAGAAGGAAGAAGGGAGAGTGGATGAGGAAGGGAAAGGAAAGGAAGAGGAAAGAGGGAAGAAGAGGAGAAGAAGAGTGTTATTGTGGAGCCTATGAGCAGGCAGTGAGTGCAGAGATAAAACAGCCCAGTCAGGGCCCGAGAGGCCCCTGCAGAGGCCAGAGCGTGCACCTGTGTAAAGTGGGTTGGATGGCCCAGTGACGGTGACAGGCACTGACAGGCAGACATCGGGGAAGTGTTCTGAGCAGACAGGGAGAGGGCAGCAGATGCGAAGGTTTTGGTCTTGTTCCAGCAGCAAGAGGACGGCCTGGCCCAACAGAACAGGCTGCCTGAGCTTGAGTCTAGAATGTCCCCCAAACCTGAGTGTGAAAGGCTTGATGCCCTGTGTGCCCCAAGGAGGGATCCTCATGGAAGCCTTTGGGCTGTTGGAGTCCTGTCCCCAAAGGAGATGGTAGAGAGGTGGAAGCTACAGCAGGACTCTGAAGGGTGGCCTGAGGCCCCTTCCCCAAGGTTCCCCTTCCCCAAGGTTCCTCCATTCAAGGTTCCCTGCCATGGAGTAGGCAGCTCAATTTCTTTCCTGTAATACATTTCTAGCCTTGAAACTGGCCCACATATGATTTATGTCCTATGCTCAGCAAGAACCCATGCCAGCCGGTGGCAGTAGGCCCTCAGCCCATCCCTTCTTATTTGCTCCTGGCCACGAGGTAAACTTTGGCTCTGTACAGCCCAAAACAAACAAGGCCCAAATTAATGAGGCTGACCAACCAGGGACTGAATCCCTCGAGACCGTGAGCCCAAGTCAACCTTCGCCCTTCTATATTGGTTACTTCAGGTGCTGCTGGCTAACACCCACCCTCCTGTCCCGTCTCCCTACAGAGATGCATTTTCTGCTTTCCCTGCCAGTTAGAATCCTCCTCCCCTTCAAAGCTCAGTGGCCCCAGCCCAGCGGAGGCGCTCACTCCTTCGCCACACGCCCAGCTCCACTGGTCCCCCAGGAGTCTTCCTGCCCAGCGGTCTATAAACACCAGCCCAAAACACTGTTGAACTGGACTGAAAAGAACTGAAACCAAGGATACTGGGGTGGGGGGGAACCCCCCATCCACGAACTGATGTAGGGCGCACTTGACCTTCTGCCGCCCAAACTCAGTCCCTTCCCCTCTGGCACCCTGCTCCCCTCGGGAATCCCTCCTGCAGGGCCGACCACCATGGAAGCCGGCCCCCGCCCCTCCCCACTGTAGCCAAGCCCGCTCCCCTCCACCCCCAGCCTCTTGCTGGGGTCCCTGTGAATGTCCTCTGCCTGCACTGGCCAGGAGCTGCTCGTGCTGGACGCAGCCCAGAATGCTGCCTGACAGAGCCCATGATGCCCTCCACTCCCAGCCGTCCCAGTCCTAGTGGGGCTTCATAGAGGTGGGCTTTGGCACCCTTTCCTGTTGTCCAACACCTCTAAATACCCTTTTTTATGCCTGGGGAAACTTCTGTCCATGAGTTCTACTTTTCCAAGGCGGTAGCCAGGAATTTTCCTTTTCCAGACTCCTGGTACCTCAGTAGCAGGTATGTGATGTGGCTCCTCAACAAGACACAACTGAAACTGTGTTTAAAACTGTGAAAGCCACCAGACGGCGTGATGCGTGACAGTAATCCCAGCACTAGGGAGGCTGAGGTGGGAGGATCACTATAAATTCAAGGCCACCCCAGGCTGCATCATGAGACCTTGTCACAAAACAAAACGAAGGGGTGGGGGAGGTAACTCAGTGCACAGCTCCAGAATTCAATCCCCAGCACCGGAAGAAAAAATGAACAGAGAAAGAAAGTGGTGAGAAGGGGGCCAGTGGACACACCTCGGGATGGTGGCCTCAAGGCCAGCTGAGAGGAGGACCAGGGTTGGAAGAAGGACACGCACAGAGGCGCTCGGTTGACCAGCTTCCTGCAATACAGCTGCCCCTCAGCAGGGAGGAGCTCCACAATCGCCAATAGCTGGAAAACCCAAGTGTCTCTAACTCAGCCCTCCCCGGCCGCCAAACTGCAAGCCCGTCTCACGCGTCCAGGCTCTTCGCGTCCTGAACACACGACCAGGACACAGACGCGGAGGCAGTGAGTACGAAGAGTCCCCGGGAAACATTCCGTGGAGAGGAGCAGACGGAGAGCTGCAGGACGAGACTCCACCTCTGCACAGGTTCTGAGCTACCTACTGGGACCACAGCCAGGTCTCTGCACTTTTGTACTTTCCCTGTGGCTTCCGAGCCACAGGCTGCAGTCAGGTTTCCCTCGGCCCCCTTCTCAGGGCTCAGGCCACAGCCCTCAGGGAGATGCATTTAGCGGCTTATATTTGAGGACATTGCAAGGCACACAGCCCCAGAGAAGCAGGGCGAGCCTGGGCTGCACTTCCCGGCCCTATGCCCATTGTGTCCCGCCCTCCATGTGGCCCTCTAGGGTTTGGTTTGCTTTCCTTTGATTTTTTTGACTCAGGGTCTCACTTTGGAGCCCAGCTTAGCCTTGAACTCATGATCTTCTGCCTGGGCTTCCTGACTGCTGGGATTCCAGCACGTGCCACCATGCCCAGCCTATTTGGAGTTTTACAGAGGCTTTATTACATAGATAAGCAATTAAGACGACTCTCCCTTCTTCCTTCTCCTTTTCCTTCTTCTCTTCTTCCTCTTCTCCTTTCCTCTGCCCCCTTAAGATCAACTTACCCTCCACTCCCATCACCAGCCCAGAGTTTGGGGGTAGTGAAAGTCCCAACCCTCTCGTCCTACCTGGGGCCTCTGTGACAGGCCCCATCCTGGAGCCACTAGGGGCCCCAGCCAGTGTCACGTCATTAGCACAAAGAAAGACACCAGAGTGTCCATGGTTTCAGGAGTTGGAGAGCTGCCAGAAACCAGGTGAAGACCAACATGTATCACTCACCAGGATATAGCACCTGCTTCTTTTTAACCCAGTTTGTTATTTAATCCTTTGAGTCAGTGGTTAAAACATCCACTTTAAAACTCCAAGGAGCCAGGTGCAGCAGCGTACACCTGAAATGGCAATGCTTGAGAGGCTGAGGCAGGAGGATTGCTATAAATTCAAAGCCAATTTGGGCTACATAATGAGTTCAAGGTCAGCCTGGACTACACAGCAAGACTCTGTCCCAAAAACCAAACCAATAGTAATACAGTTGTAAAATAAAACTCCAAAGAGTCCCACTCATCTCATTTACTGGGAGCTGTGGGCTTCCTGGTCATGTCTCCAAGGAGGGGGACACGAGAGAAGTGGAGAGGACCAGGCTGCTGGCACTGGGAGGCAGGAGCAGGCTGAACAGGTCCCTAGACACTCCAAACAGGGTGGCAGGCCCTGGAGGCCTCAGGGCTGGCAGCGAGACCCAGCAAGGTCGGGCAGGCCCAGCAAAGGATGAGGAGAGGTCTCCACCCACTTCTTGCTGCTCACGTCCCTGTGGACACAGAAGTCTCCTTACTGCTTCATATGGTACCTGGCAGGCTCCAGCCACAGGGCCTTTGCACCTTCTGTGTGCATCTCGCTCCTTTTAGACAGCCCAGCGCCCCCTCCTCACCTCTCCAGCTGCCCACACACCTCCCCTCAGGGCCCACCCGGCCCCTGCCCAGAGCGTCTTGCCCATCCTTTTGTCTCTCAGTGCTCACCAGCCTCCACACGGCACCCTCTCTGTGTCCGCTCTGCCGGAGGGGTCCTTGCCAGCACCCAGCGGGTGCCTGGAGCACAGGGGCCTTCAAGAAACATTTGCTGAAACATTTGAAACACGTCTTCAAATCTATGCAGCACCGGGCCCGAGCCCCAAGCCACACAGGGTTATACAACACAGCCACAGCAGGGCCTCTTATCTCAGGGAGCTGGAGCAAGACGGGAAAGCGTGAGAGAGCAACGCAGGCCTTCCCAGGGTGGGGCAGCTTTGCAGAGAAAACGTTCAATCCAGGGGAATGGCTCCACAGCCAGGCTGGGGCCTGGCCATCCCGGGCAGGGCTTATCCTGAGGAAGGGCGGACACACACACACACACACACACACAGAGGCCCCTAATCACACAACCCTGGCATAGCTGCTTCCCTCCCTCACGTGGAGACCTTCACCATGCAGGGCAGGCTGGCAGTGAGCAGAGAGCATGGACCAGAGCTGGGTACTCAGCAGGTGCCACGCACTGGAGGACCACCTGGCTAGCGCACACAGAGGCCAGCCTGCTGGGTGCAGGGCGATTGGAGAAAGGGACAGTGGGCTGCAGGGCAAACGGAGACTCGCATTTGCATCCTCTGGTCAGGCTGGGAAACTGAGGCGGGTCGGCTAGCCTGGGACCCAGGGGACGCAGGGCCTGCAAGGGACAGTAGGAAGGACAAGCCCAACACTGACTCATCTGGGGAAGAGGAAGCAATGTGCTTTTCTGGCCATCTCCATAGCAACCGCTCTGAGGCACCGGCCAGGCCAAGTCCAGGCCGGAAGTCAGGTCTGCATCCCCCGCCCGTGCACTCTGGCCCTGTGCTTCCCGCTTGGCCCGACCAAGGGATTTCCCTCTTGCGTCCATTCCCAGGGAGAGTTCGGTGAGAACAATGGATAGAGCCCCTGGGTGGGGACACGAGGCAGCTGTGGCTGAAGCAGGAAGGAGTGACAGTGTGAGACAGTGGGACAGAGAAGCCGGCCTGAAGGAGACGGGCCAGAGGGGAGGGAGGCATGGCACCCGGCAGCGTCAGGACACGCAGGACATGTCAAACCATCGCCACCTGCCAAGGCCCGCTGGATCCAGACCCTTTTTCATTCCTTCTTGCAAAGCACCCAGACCATTCCTGGGACCTGTCCGGGGAGGGGCGCTGGCAGCAGCCCAGTTGCTGGGACAGAACATCCAACACCGGAAGCTCAGAGGAGGAGAAGTTTGCTTGGCTCCTGGTTTCCATGACTCAGCCCACAGCTGGCTGACCCCAGGCAGGCACAGCATGCGGTAGGGCGCGGTAGAGAAAGCCGCTCAGGTCACAGCAGCCGGGACTAGAGCAGAGGACAGTGCCAGAGACCCCGAGCCCTTGCCGTCACAACCGGGGGACACCCCACAAGTGTGCTTTGCTGCGTCCCGAGCCCAGCAGGCTCTCAGTAACCATAACTGAGGAGGCGGCTGGGACACGAGTGAGCACCAGGTCTCCCCCCAGGGGCCACCGGGAGAAGGAGGCTCCTCTCTGCCTGGGACAGATAAGGCCAGAGAGCTAAGGGCCATGTCTTCACCCCAATTCAAAATCCTCTTGCCTCAGCTTCTCAGAGTGACAGGATCATGGGCACACACCACCACAGGACTTTAATATCAGTTACTGACCTCATGGAATTCCCCAAGACAGGGCGAATTACCCCTTGTTCGACCCACAAGACAGGAGAATGCTCTATGAAACCTCCTCGGAGTTCAGACTGATATTGATGTTGCAATTTGAAGTCACCACAGTGCCTTTCTATACCCTTCTCTGAACCACACAGCACTCCTGTGAGGTGCCTGCTTACCACGGGAGCCCAAGATCGCAGGTTCTTAGATGCTTGGCTAACGCGCCATCCAGAATAACACCCAGTAGCCAAAGGGAAGTGAAAAGGCGCCAAACAGAGAGACAGCCAGGCACAACCAGACTCAGCAGGGGAAAGCAGCACCAAGGAGGGGTGCTGTGATGTGGACTTAAAATGCGTCCCCAGAAGTCTCGGGCGCAGAGTTGCTGGGTGCTCACCGGCCTGGCCATGAGCTCACGGCAGACTGTACACTGGGCATGGGCCCTGGACGAGGAGGCAGCTCACCGGGTGTGACTCAGGAGAGGGTGGCCATCCCCGGCTCACTCCCCTCTGCTTGCTGGCCTCATGGGTACGTGCAGTGCCCCAGACAACATCTCAACCTCCAAAAGTGCTGGGACTATCAGCCATAGTCATCATGCCATTTATTTTTAAAGTAATAACACACTGTTTTGACAACTATCATTTTTTAATATAACTTCCAACAGGAAATAGCAAGTTTGCAGCATTATTTTTCTATCAACTATTAGAAGTCCTTATGATTCTATATGAATATTAAGGGTTTTTTCCTATTTCAGTGAAAAATGCCACTGGGATTTTTTTTTTTTTTTTTTTTTTTTTTGCTTTTTGGAAACAGGGTCTCGCTTTGTAGTTCAGGCTGGCCCTGAGCTCACTGTGGTGCCCAGGCAAGCCGCTGTGAACTCAGCAATCCTCCCATCTCTGCCTCCCGAGTGCTGGGATTACAGGCGTGAGCCACCACGCCCAGCATTTGCCACTGGGATTTTTAAAAGAGATTACACTGAATCTTCAGACTGCTTTGAGTAAGATGAACATTTTTAACAATATTATTTTTCTGACCCATACCCATGGGCCATATTTCCATTTGTCTTCTTTAATTTCTTTCATCAATGTTTGGTAGTTTCCAGTGTACAATCTCAATATCTTCTTTTTTTGTTTGTTTGTTTTGTTTTCAGTACTGGAGTCTGAACTCAGGGTCTTTGCAATGAGCTACATCCCCAGCCCTTTTAAATTTTTTATATTTTCAGACAGGGTTTCACTAAGTTACTGAATGGCCCCAGCTGGGCTCAAACTTGCAGTCCTCCTGTTTCAGCCTCCCAGAGTGCTAGGATAACAGATGTGTGCCACCACACCCAACTCCCAGGGTCTTCACAGCCATCTGCTCACACCGCCTGTGCTCCCTCACCTTCCTTCTCTCTTCTGTCAGGCCTCCACTGCTCCCTGCGTCTGCCACAACTGTTCTTGTCCAAGTCACCCGCAGAGTCCATCCAGCCCTGCCCAGCCCAGGGGCACTTGGCCCTCTTCCCAGCAGCCCTCACTTCACCCCAGTGCTGTGAACCATACTCCTTCCAGCTCTTGGGTCCTGGGCAGAGCTTCTTGCTTTTCTCCACTATTTCTTCCTCAGTTTCCACCTGCCCCAGCCCACCCCAAGCATTTCTGTCACCTTCGGTCTGCATAATGGCAGTCTCATGGCTTTCGACACCCTCTCTAAAATGGCACCTCCTAAAGTGTAAGCTGAGAGCTGTTCTCTGAGCCTACAGAGAGACCGACACTGACCACTCTCCTTGTCAGCTGACCTGCCCCCACCTACACCCTGGGCCTTGGCCATCTGCACACCTCTTACTCCCCTAGCCTCTCTCCACGCCAGCTAGGGCAACTTCGCACCTACTGAAATGTGTATTGGATTCAAGTAAAGTATTTGTTAAAAAGAAAAGAAAAACAGGCAGAAGCAGAATTCCCAAGAGATATTGGCACACCTGTGTTCACAGCCACATTATTCACACCACCTGAGAGGTGAACCAACCAAGCACCACAGACAGATGGATGGATTGATGAGCAAAATAAACAGGGTGCTGTGACTCAGCTGAGAAGGAAAGAAATCCTGACTCAACCTGCGGCGTGGTCAGCCTTGGGCAGGCAGCGGAGCCAGTCACAAAATGGCGGCCACAGGAAGACTCTGCCTCATGGCAGGCACGGAAAGACTACCTTTGGAGAGGTGAGGTGGTTGTTCACAGAGACAGGGCGCAATGGAGGTTTCCAGGGGCCGGGAAGGGAAGCATGGGGAGTCGATTTTTAACAGGACGGGTTCAGTTTTGCAAGAGAAAAAGCTTCCTGTGTTTGCTGCTAATGATGTGAAACCATTTAATGCTACTGAAAGGTACACTTAAGAATAGTTAAGGTGAGGAGTGATCAAAAATATGACGGACGTTTTAAAAATTTCATTACAAGGGAAGACACGTTGCCATTAATTCCCCTCAGGATATTCAAAATACCCCTCACTTGTAACACACATCCTATTGTCCTTGGTTGTGTGTCTTTTACTCTAGTAAGTTTTTTTAATATACATCATATTTTAATCACCCCTTTATATGTTTTTATTACAATTTTAAAAGGAAAATGTAAATTATCTTATGTTTCTTTCTCCCCTGCTTCACTGAAAGCTATGACTGCTTCCCATTTCTCGAAGGCTCATGGCTGCCTCCAGCAGGCTGAGGCAGGGCCTCTCGGGCCAAAGCAGCTCAACTCTTTGGTCCTCAGACACCATCCCCAAAGTGAGAGTATTTGCGAAGGAGTCTTCAGGTTACACTAAATAACATGTAAAGTGTTCCTCACTTGGTGGACAGCACACTGGCATCAGACGATATCGTATCCTACTACTGCTTACATAGTGCTACTTGCTTTGTGTACGTGTATGCATGACATTCCATTGCTAGTTTGACCAAATGTATAAAACTTCCCTGTAGTTATAAAATGCACACACACATATATTTTATATATAAATTACCAATATGTTCATGGAACATCAAAAGCAATGGATTCCAGATTACAAAACCCAAAATATAAGGACAAAAAATTCGTGCGGATAAGCATAAAGGGACAACCAGCGAGGGAGAAGTCTACACCCTCACAGGCCAAGGCGGGCGTCGCTGATTGCACGGCGCCCTCTAGTGGTGGGACATAACTACTTCGTGGGACACTCCTGAGCACCCTAGAGGAGGAAATGCAAGACTCTGGAGAAATATCATTATGTTCTTAATAACCATTACATCCTTAGTAATTACTGAGTTCTTACGGATTGCACAAGGGCCAGGTGTGGTGGTGCACGCCTGTATTCCCCACACTTTGGAGACTGAGGTAGCAGGATTGCGAATTCACTCGAGCCCAGTCTGGGCACCTTTAGTGAAACTGTCTCAGAATAAAAAGTAAAAAGGGCTGAGGATGCAGTTCAGCGCAAAGGTGCTAAGATCGATCCTCAGGACAAAAAAAAAAAAAAAAAACAGGTTGCACACGGATTTCCAGAATTGCTCAAATTACCTTGACTAATCTCATTGCTTCTTTGTATGTATATTACCGTTTATGGTTTAAAATGTACTTTATTAGTCCTCTGAAAGGCTGGGGCAGGAGGATCACGAGTTCAAGCCCAGCCTAGCTAACAACTCTTTAGGACACACTGCTCCAGACAGAATACCTGCAGCCATCCATCCGAGTCATTATGTCTCTGAAGGGCTTCAGTGGCCCAAAGAGTAGCAATGGCAACCAGTGGGCAGGGCCAGGAAGAACATCAGTGTGTCCAGAACAAAGGAAAGCAAGAGTAACATCTGCCATGAGGAGCAAAGAGAAAATGCTGTTTGGAGGGGCCATCTATCCTCCAGGGACCAGCCACTGGGTGACACCCCAAGCAAGGCAGTTATGGGGCTGATGGCATAATTAGAGTCAGCAAACGCCATTGCTGGAGGTCACAGGACAGCAGCAAACCCTCAGGAGATTGACCCTGTCATGTAAGGCTTGGCAACACTCATGGTGTAAACTAAGAGTGACCCGTCGGAGTAAGAACAGCATATGGACTGCAAAGCACTTGAATGGGTGTCCTCTTGGTCTCTAAAATCGCTACTACAAGAGAAAAGCATCTTTGTGTTACGGAAGGTTGTCTTGTGCCACCTCCAGCCTGGCAAACACAAGTTCGTGAGTTCAGTCCCCACTACTGCAAGGAAAGGAAAGGAAAAGAAAGAAAAGGAGAGGAGAGGAAAGGAAAGGATGGGAAGAGAAGGAAAGGAAAAGAAAATAAAAGGCTATTTTGTTCATGAAAAAAGCTCACTGAATCAGCACAGACGGAGCTCTGGTTTGGGGAACAAAACCTAAAATTCTGACAAAATTCTGTCACTCTTGGCACGCCCATTTTTTTGCCTCTGAAAATTGGGAACAATAAATATAGTAGTGATGATGGCCATTTCCTACAGTTGTGATGAAGGTTATGAGTGCAAAGTGCTTAGGGCAGTGTGGCATACAGGTATGTATTCCATAAATTCCAGCCATGCAGTGACCATCACCCTGGAAACACCCATGGGAGCTGCTTTCTCCAGAGAGGCCCCGACCAGCAGCCACCCCAAGCCCAGGTCCTATGGAAGGAAACACCCGGGTGAGCCGTGACTCACCGCAGAGCCCTCGGGAAGTGTCCTCTGCTGTGTCCGTGTGGGGATAGGCCACTCCCTCCTCCTAGGAGGCCAAAGTGTGCGTCTGGGTTTCGTTTTGCTCTGTTCAGACATTTTTACTGAGCTCTGACTCACCGAACTTAAAACTCAGTGGTTTAAAGTGTGCAGAGGCTGCTGTCCGCACCCTCCTTATGGCCTCATTGTTAACTTCACCCTCCCAAATGCACCTCTCACCCCCAAACCACATCTCCCACAGGGCCTCCCACCACTCCGGCCCACCTGTCCTGTCTCTGTGGATCTGTCCGCTCTGGACTTTTTAACGTGAACGGGCTTTTCACCAGCATCATGTTTTTGAGGTCTGGCCGAGGTGGCCGGAACACCACCCTCTTCTGGGCTAAGTAACTTCTATGTAAGGGGACACCACGTTTTGTTTAACCATTCATCATTTTATGGACATTTGAATTGTTTCCACTTTGGGGTATTATGGATAAAGCTGTTACAAACATCAGTGTCTATGTTCTGGGGTTTTGTTTTTGTGTTGTCTGGTTTGGTTTTTCGGTACCGGGGATCAACCCAGAGCCTTCATCCTGAGCTACATCCTCAAGTCTCTGTTTGCTTTGAGGCTGGCTCCCTGCGTCACCCGGGCTGGGCTCCACAGCGTGGTCCTCCTGCCTCCGTCCTCCAGAGTGCAGGATTGTAGGGGTGCACCCCACACCTAGCTTGTGTGCGGTTTTGTGTGCCTGTGTTTTCAGGTCTCCCGCGTGTAAGTGGTCCACAAGTCACATGCTGACCTGGGGTCTCTGAGGAGCCGCCATGCTGTTTCCCACAGTACTTGAGCCATTTCCTACTTCTCTCAACAACTCCTGAGATGCAGCTTCTCTGTCCTCTCATTACTATTATTATGCCAGGTACTGGCATATATGAGGGTGTCTTCCTGGGGTTCTCACCTATACTGTTGATGTGAGCCCTCTTTTCACGTGGATTAGCCACTTTTATATCTTTGGGGAATTGTCTATTTGAATCTTCTGCCCATTTTTAAATTGAGCTACCTTTTCATTGTTAGGTTGTAAGGGTTCCTTATACACTATCAATATTAGGCCCTCATCAAATAAATGATTTGCAAATGTTTTCTTCCAGTCCAAAGATGGTCCCCTTCCACCCCCCTTGCTCCTTGGCACTAGAGACTGAATAGGGGATGAGCTACACTGAACTAAACCCCAGCGCTTTTTATATTGAACAAGATTTCATGGGCTGGAGGATTAGCTCAGTGGTTCCGGCGCCTGCCTTGCAAGCGCAAGGTCCTGAGTTCGATCCCCGGAAACCACGTACAATGCTGGGCGTGGATTCTCATGCCCACCAGCAATCAATACCACATACCACAGTGCCGGGCGTGGTGCCTCACGCCTGTCATCCCAGCACTCGGAAGGCAGAGACAGGAGGATTGCTGAGTTCCAGGCTTGCTTGGGCTACATAGCGAGCTCAGGGCCAGCCTGAACTACAAAAGCGAGACTGTCTCAAAAAATAAAATAAAATAAAATAAAGATTTCACTAAGTAGCCCAGTCACTTGCAATCCTCCTGTCTCAGCCTCCTGAATAGCAAGGATTATAGCCATGTACTACCAGGAGCAGCTTAAAAGTTCTTGAATTTGATTAGGTCTAATCTATCTATTTTTCCATGCTTGCTTGTGTTTTTGACATCAAACTAGTCCTAGGGAGCTGGAGATTTAGTTCAGTGGTTCCGGCGCCTGCCTCACAAGCGCAAAGTCCTGAGTTCGATCCCAGTAACCACATACAATGCTGGGTGTGGTGACTCATGCCCACCAGCAATCAATACCACATACCACAGTGCCAGGTGTGGTGGCTCACACCTGTAATCCCAGCACTCAGGAGGCAGAGGCAGGAGGATTGCTGAGTTCGAGGCTTGCCTGGGCTCCATAGTGAGCTCAGGGCCAGCCTGAGCTACAAAAGCGAGACCCTCTCTCAAAAAAAGAAAAAGAAAAAAAATAGTCCTAGGTTACAAGATACTTCCTTATATTTCCTTCTAAAAATTTCATAGTTTCCCCTCTTATATTTAGGTGGCTGGGCAATTTTTTTTTTTTTTTTTTTTTTTTGCGAGGCAGGCAGCAGATCCACTGAGCTAAATCTCCGGCCCAGGGCAATTTTTAATTAAACTTCATATGTGGTATTAAGTTGGGGTCCAACCTCATTCTTTGAAAGTGCATCCCCAGTTGTCCAGCATCATTTGTTTGAAAGCTTTCTCCTCACACCAAATGTCTTAGTGACACTGTCAAAGGTCAAGGGGTCGCAGACCTGCGGACTAACTTCCGGACTTGGTTCCATAATGTTGGCCTGTGTGTCTGTCCTCACATCTTGACTACTGTGCTTTAGCGTAACATATGAAATCACAGCAGCGTGAGTCCTCCAACTCTCTTCTGTTTTCTAGGTCATTTCAGTTATCTTGAGTTCCTTTCACTTAGGGATATTCATTCTGTGGCCTGGCAGCCCAGGCTGACTTCAAGCTCTCAGCTGGTGCATTTCGGGGAAGGAGTGGCCAGATCTGTCACTCGATTTGGTGGGTCTTAGAAGCAATATTTTTTCAGACCATAAAGAGAACAACCTTCAATTCATTTAGACTGTCTCAAATTTCTTTTAACAACGTTTTCTAGTTCACAAGTCTTGCACTGCTTTGGTTAAAATTTCTTCCTATTTTTATTCGTGTGTGTGTGTGTGTGTGTGTGCACATGCGCATGCACATGCATGCACGCACACACGAGCACACACTGGGAACCAAGCCCAGGGCCTTACACCTGCTGAGCAAACACCCCACCACTGAGCTACACATCCAGCCCCTTGGTATTTCATTCCTTTTAATGTTATTCTAAGTGGAATTGCTTCTTAATTCTATCTGCAGGTTCACTGCTAGGTGTAGAGATGCAACTGACTCATGTTGACTTTGTAACCTGAATTTTGCTATAGTTGTTTATTAGCTTTGGTCATTTCCAGGGACTCCTGACCTATAAGACCATGTGACCTGCAGGGGCAGTTTTCCTTCTTCCCTTGTCATATCAGCTTTTCAGACACTTCATGACAGCATTTACAGTTGTAGGCAGTTGGTTCAATCAGCGTATCTCAGTGAAGTGTCAGGGCCTGTCACACAGGACAGAAGCTAGACTCTTTCTTCTTGTCTTGGCCCAGGGCTGGCCCAGCCCCATGCACGGGCTCAACACATACTCAGCCACCCTCACTGCCCAGAGTTTCATGACCCTAATGTTGGAGGGAAATATCAGAATTTCTCAAGCCAGAACTCTGGCACAATGGCAGCATTAGAGTTTTTCTATTTCCCAACATTTAATTTTTTAAGAAATAAAAAGTATATTTTAAAACTAGCAAACTAGTATATTTAACTAGTATATTTTTAAAACTAGTATATTTAAAAATAGCAAACTGCATGTTATATACTTGAACCCAATAAAACACACACTTTAGGGCAGGGATTTAGCTCAGTGCTTCCGGCATCTGCCTTGAAAGCTCAAGGTCCCAAATTCAATTCCTGGTCACCGCATACCAAATGCCAGGTGTGGTGGCTCATGACTGTAATCCCAGCACTCAGGAGGCAGAGGCAGGAAGATTGCTGAGTTCAAGGCTTACCTGGGGTACATAGTGAACTCAGGGCCAGCCTGAACTACACAACGAGACCCTGTCTCAAAAAAAAAAAAAAAAAGTCAGTCTTCTAAGTGGAGCTTGGTAGCTCATACCTGGAATCCCAGTACTCAGTAGGCTGAGGCAGGAGGTTCACAGCAAGCTCAAGGCCCCTCTGCATTGACAGCTCTGGCCTGCACCTGCCACTGCCTTGGATAACACACTGGGCTGATCCCGAACGGCCCCCTGAGGACAGCAAAGAGGGAACTGTCCCTCCAGCCTCTCAGCCTCACCCCGAGGACCCACCCCTGGGATGGGCCCCTGCCTGGTTTTGGCAGAACCACCGTGGAAACCCAGGGCAGCAGTGAGTCAGAAAGGTAACCAATTGTTTACCAACAGAGTTGCCAGGGCAACTGAAAGGAAGAGGCCGAACCCAAGGCCTGGTCTGGGCAGGTTGAGCAGGGTGTCCTCTCTGCACCCAGCCGCACCCAGAGCTCTTCAGTCCTATCCTCCAACCCCTCGACCCTTGGCTCCCAACTGCCCCACCTGAGCCTCCCTGCCTCAAGTCCCTGACTCATCCCTCCCCTCTGTTCACCCCAGACTTTCCAGGGGTTCCCCCCCGGGCTTGCCCATTCTGCTGTCTGGGCCTCATGGCCTGGACTGGCCAGACCTCTCCAAGCGACAGGACGGACACAGGAACGTATGGAGAGACAAGGAGGAAGGGGCAGAGGCTGCCTAGCTGGAGGCTGCCATCCTGCACCGAGACAAGGTGTTGCTTCTGCCTCCCAGGAGTCAGCTAAGAACCGAGCCAGGCGCTGAGGTGAGGTGCGGATCAGCGGAGACCTGTTCTCCTAGCCGGCACGGGGAGGTGGGGGGGCTGTGTCTACAGAAAAGTTCATCTTATTTTAAAACAACAACCAGTTAGATGCTAGATGTTCTTGGTGACCACCTCTGCCAGCAATTCCAATAATTGTCAGTGTTTTTTACTCCCAGAAGAAAAACTGTGTTGGGCCTAGGGGGAATTCTGTTTTGTTTTCAGATTTTTGCTAGACTGAGGATGGGCCCTGGAGCCTCACACACACCAGACAAGTGCTTTATCACTGTACTACACCCAGCCCAGGTCTAAGTTCTAAACCAAAGCAAATTCAGTATGTCCAGAAAGGCTAACAGAACTATTCCAGCTCAGAGGCTGAGGCAGGAGGATCACTGGAAATTCCAGGTCAGTCGGAATTACATAGCCAGGCCTTATATCCAAGAAACCATTCCAGCTCCTGATTCGT
>PVIC010010227.1:14379-43953 GCA_004025085.1 Thryonomys swinderianus | reverse complement strand
GATATGGGTAAAAATGAGAATTAACTTGTGGCATATACTGGTACAAATTTCCCAATGTTATATGTGATTTTGAGATGTATATAAATTGTACCAATAAAGAATTCAATTAAAAAAGATATAAAAAAGATATTTTTCATTATTATACATTGGCAGTATATGATCTTCATTGGGGGGAATTGGTACATGTACATAAACATCTTAATTCTTTTATCCTGCCCTTCTCTTTCCCTTTCTCAGATGACACGTTTACGAGAAAATAGTGATCATTGATTAGAGTGGTTTTTCTTCAAGTTTCTTAGTTCTTAACCTTCATAGTTCAAGATTTTCTTCCTCCCATCCCACCCTCTGTGCTACCACTGGTTATTTTTCAAGAACATGATCAAATTGTTCCACTAAGGACCGATGAATCTCCTCTGCCTATAAATTCCTGGTGTTTCATCCAAGGTCTCTGGAAGTCTAGTGTTTGCCTGTTTTCCCTCTTCATGTTGTGCCCTTCAGCATGAAAGATTAGAGGGTGACAGGAATGTACAAGGAACAGAAGAGGCGGTCAGGGTGCAACTAGCTATTAATCAAGGCCAGGTGAGCGAGACAGTATGTGAGATTCCAGGCAAGTACCATGTTCTGGAGACTCCACCCTGAGGGAATGAATAGGTGTATGGTTTGAAAGTATAAAGGGATGTCTTACGTTTATCTTCTGTTAAAGCAGAACTGAGATATATGGTTGTATGGAGAGTGTATTTGGAAATGTGATTCTAGAAAGCAGAGGTACAGGGAATAGAGAAGGAGGGAAACCAGTACAAAAGCCCTAATGATTCTGTCTGGTCCTGCATGTATCTAGAGTTGGATACACTGGGATTCTGTGAGGTGCCTTATTTAGTATATGTAAGAAGTATTTGATTGGAAGATATAAGAAAGGTGACATTTGTCATCAGCTTTGGTCCTCCACAGTTCAGGCTGGGTTCAATGACATTAACTCCCCTAGACATTTGGATTAAGAATGCACACATGCCAAATGATATGCACATTTTGGGGTAGCCTCAAAACAATCTCTCTGCAGAAAGCAAGAGATTATAGGGCAAGGTAAGGAAAGAGGACATCCATTCTTCCCAGTATAAAAAGAGGTAAAAACCTGAACAGAGCTAGTAACTGCAGTAGTGGCTAAAGGAGGACCTCAGAAGATTTTGAAACATGCATAGGAAGCATCTCATTTGGAATGTGATGTGATAAGCCTATCATTGAGAGAAATCCTCCTGAGACAATTGGAAGTCAACAGGATATGGTCAAAACTTACACTCAAAACCTTTCTGTGTCTCCTTGTTTTTTGTTTTATAATAACCAGTTTTTGCCGTTGTCTCCAAGGATCCAATATGATGTTTGTCTCTTCATCTGATTTCATCTCATTACATACGTTCTTACTACATTTTTTTCCTTGCTGCTGTTCTCACATGTCCTGCCTTAGGACATTCACACAGGGTCTGCTGGGAAAACTCCACATTCAATATTGGTTCCCCAGAGGTCTGATTTTTTCTTTCTTAGCATCATTTGACATGCCACTGTCTCACAGGCTGACCCTGTTACTCTTTATACTCCTAATGCTTCTTTCCTTTCTTTTCTCCACAGCACATAATAGCTTCTAACATTACAAAATTTGTTTCTTTTTTGATTTTACAGTTTATTTTTCTCTTTATCTTGTAGAAGGCAAGCCCCAGAAGGGCTGTCATCTTTGCTTGGCTTGTTGAAGTTATCCTAACTACTGCAACACACATCTGGGACCTAGGATATATATTCAGGAGTGTTTAATTTTTGAAGAAAAAATTGAAGCAACATCACTATGTGGTAGAAACACCACAGTGAATTCTGCCTTTGGGGAAATGCTTGCTTAAATCCATTCATGTTTTCTTGGGCTCATGCAATTTGCAGTTTAGTCAACAGGAACACTGCCTGTATACCCATAAATAAAGTAGGGACCAAGATGGGCTAGAATTATAACTGTGACCTTCCATGTTCTGGAACTCAGTATGGAACTGTGGTGGAAACACGCAGTCATCATAATAACAGGATGACATTGATGAACCACAGCTGAAAGTCTTTGAAAGGAAGGTGGAAGGACATTTTGGTCAAAGAAAGGGTAATAATCATGACCTTGATACTTTATGTTTGTATGGTAGTTTAACTGTCACCTGGGTAGTATATCATCTTAGTGGTATAACAGTGATTTACAAGTTATAGGGATTAAAGTTTCCACCTTAGAAGCAAATGTTTATTGAAATATTTATATGTAAAAATGTCTGAGGTAAAATCCATATAATGTGAAGTTGACCATTAAAGCATGGACTTCAGGTACATTTTGTATATTTACAAATATTGTTAACTATAGCTTCTATCTAGTTCCAAAAGTTTTCTTATCACTTCAAAGGGAAACCCCATATGCGCGAAGCAATTGTTGTCTATTATACTCTTTCCAAAGAGTATAATAGATCTTTCCAAAGATTCTGGAAACCACTAATATATTTTCTGTTTCTACGTATTTATCTATTCCTGATATCTATAAGTGGAATAACATATTCTGTAATTTTATGTATGGTCTCTTACCACATTTTCAAGATTCTTCTGGAGCCATCTGTGGTGGCACATGATGCCATCCCAGAACCCTCAGATGAGAGAAAGATCACAAATTTGAGTCAAATCTGGGCAACATCACAACTTAGTGAGATCATGTCTTAGAAGTAAAAATTAAAAAAAATGACTAGCCATGTAGCTTAGTGGAAAGGCCCAGAGTCAGTCTTCATTATCATAAAAAGCTTCACCTAGGTTGTACTATATATCAGTGCTTCTTTTTTATGATTGAATAATATTCCATTGTATAGTATATCATATTTTGTTCATTTATTCGTCATTTGACATTTGGGTTATTTCTATTTTTGGCTTTTATGAATAGTGACACTGTGACCATTTGGATAGAAGTTTTTGTTTGACTCACACTTTTGGGTATATACTCATGAGTGGAATGTGTGTTTATTTTTACTCATTTTATTTATAAAAAGACATTAGATATATTTGGTAAACTGGATGCAAGGTAACATAAAGAAAAGTAGAAATATAAACCAGAAAAAAATACTAACATAAGAAAGCAAAAATTTCAAAATATGCAATTTATACTATGGAATGACAAGTTTCAACATGAGGGCTGGAGTGTAGCTCAGTGGTGGAACATGTGCTCTGCATGTTTACTACAATTAGATTGAGAATTTGATTTGAAGGCACATTTAAATACAATCTCAATTAGAGCTAAAAAATACTGAAAAGTACCAGTGATAAAATATATTGTGTATGAAAGATAATAAGAATGATACAGACTTTATCAACACTTTATTTATGAGCAGTATACTGAGCAGTATACTAAGATTTAAAGGGATAGTTCTGTGAATAGGAAGGAAAAGACAAGAGTAGAATGTCTATATATATATATATATATAATCTACCTATGAGAGGAGAAATTGCATCATATAGCTTATTAACTCTAGTTTAAACTCAGACAGGAAACTAGAGTTTAGCCAAATACTGAGGTTGGGTAGTGTCTTAGTCTATCTGGTACAACCACAAAACACTTGAGGCTGGAGAATTTATAATGAAAGAGGTTTACAGCATTTGGGGTCATGGTTCTGGCAACTGGGAGGGCCATGATCACGGACCACATCTGGCAGGGCTGCATGCTGCTTGTCTTCCTGGTGGAAAAGCAGAGGAAAGAGAGGGATGTGTGAGACAGGGAGGCGAGGAGCCAGGTTTAGTGTGTAATGCCTACCTTTGGAACAGTTAACTCACTCTTGAAGTAATTGCATTAAATGCTGCATATAAGCTCTATTTCAAGACCCGGATTCCTCCCTGTGGGCCTCACCTCTCAACACCGTTGCACTGGCAATCAAATTTCAGTGTCAGGGCTGGCAGTGATGCTCTGTGGTAGAATGTGTGCTGTTTCCTGTATGAGAGTTCATGTATGAGTTCGATTCCCAGCACTATCCAAATGTTTCATAACATAAACTTCACTGGGTACAAATCATACTCAGATTGTAGCAGGTGTACAGTAATCAGTTGAGGAAAGAAATGAAAGCTGGTTATGCTAAGGGCAAAGCAATCAGTGCATTCATTCTTGGCTACACTAATAACACAAGCCTGAATATCTGTAATTTTCTCAACTGTGTATTTATTCTCTATCAATTGTGGCAGGGCAGTTATCAAGATACTCATTTAATCCTTGTGTCATACTGTACTTTCTATAGAGCCTCTGGCAGCTGACAGGGTTTACTTTAAAGAAAACCTTCTGGACAATGTGATTGCTCAGAGCATGACAGCTCCTTTTTCTGTAAAGACATGCTTTGAATAGAGAGCTTTTTCCCCAAAACAATATAGTTTAGCTTACTTAGTTAATAAAAAAGTAGAAGGCTAGGAGATACAGTTTCACAGTGTTGATAGCTTTTGATGTATTATCTCATCTACTCGCCAATGCAGTCAATGAAAATCTCTCCTTATACCACCAGATGGAATTTTATGCATGTACATATAGTTGTGTGCCAAGATCATAAGAGAAAAATTTTCAAAGCACAGGTGCCAGCTCTGCCCAACATAGGACTGAAAGAACCAAATTTATCAGTTGATGCTTGCCAGATAGCAGACCTCTCAGTTTGGCCAATTATGTAAATAGATCTCACAGAATGATTTGTGCTAGGCAAGATTTTAGATGAAGGCTTTGCTCTTGCAAAGCACAGCACTTGGGTCTAGACTTTAAATATTTTTCCTTCTTTTGATTTTATATTCCTAACTTGTGGAGAAATTCCTTTCAAGCGACTAGGTGTATATAGAGCAAAACCTTTATTAAATTGATAAATGAAATCTTAAAGTAATTTTAATCTCTTGCTGTGGTATTTTTAAAGTTCAGCAGATAAGAATTCTCAAGAATTAGTTAAATATAAAGCAAAGAATCAGCCACAGTATTTGTATACTGTGTATTTGTATGTCCAAGCACATACTGTGAGTATTCCATGGAGACTGTGAACAAATACCTTGGGTTTTTTGTGTCTAAAATTATCCTGCATTGCAAGAGCGTAACCTTTTTGATAGAATAGCAACATAAATCCAAGAGAGAGTTAGTTATTAAGAAAGACCAAAATTTTGAGCTCAGTTCTCAGGGATGCAAGGTAAAGAGAGCAGAAAGCAATGGAATTTTCCAGACTGTGCTGTGCATGGTTCCAGGAGAGAATGTCAAGGGTTCTGAGGAAGTATTGCCCTTTACCCAGAATGCCGACCCTACCACAGAAACAGTCAGATCCCTTCAGTTCTAGGTAAGGTGCACCTGTCTGTGGTTTCCTTTGGAGAAGGAGCTGTTTGCCTAAGAGATGTGTGAATACCACTCCTCACACTGAGAATGACTTTAGGAACTTTCATTTGGGAACTCTAGTTCCTTACTTGATTTTGTAACTCTTATTTTCAAACATGAATAATTTTATGTCTCTTTTCTGTCTCTAAGACATCTAGTCACAAAATAGCTCCTCTTCATATGAACAGAAAGAAAATAAAATATAGAGTGGGTGGGTACAGCTATTAAATGACCAGAAATAATGAGGTACTAATTAAAATGTCCAATTATAAGTAATATATACAATAGGGAATTTATTATGTAGACATTAACTGTGAAAAATTTATATAAATGTAATGGAATAAATCTTCCACTTGCCATCACAAAACAAAATATTCAGAAATAAAATTATGCAAAAATATAAGGAAACTTTTAGAGTAAAACTCCATTGTGGCATTATTAAAGAAGACGTAAATACATAAACTGCCTTGCTTTAAAATAAGAAGACTCAGTGTTTATCATGCTTTTGTTATTTTTTGTGGTTAAAATTGTATATTTAGAATTAGCAAGCTGGACTCAATTCATGTGATCCTAATTTTGCTGGTAACAACCAAAACATCATGTTTAGGAACAAGTGAAAGAGATGTCTTCTTTTTCTCTCAGACTTGATCAAGGTGTTGGGCTTGGGCAAATTACTATCATAGAGCTTTTCCACAGCCGGTTTGATCTAGTGCTTATTTGCTTCCACATTCACAATGTGAACAGAGGGTCGTTTTCTGTCTTCTTCATGGCAGACTCAGTGTAGGGGAATCTTGATGACTTAGTGATTATTCTTATTTGCCCTGGTGTTGCTCTTTCAAGATATAAGTATAAAAATATTTTTTTTTGGGCTGTAGACTTTTAGCAAAATCTTGGTTTTCCAGTCTGATTTGGGTTGGGTTTTACAAGGGGCAGGAGCATCTTCCTTCACTTTGGGCAGCTTGGTGTAAAGGACCTTTACTCGTCAAATACGAATCATGGATATTCTTTCCTGACACAGTAGATGTTTATATACCAGTCTTTTTATAGTGTTCATGCTAGTTCCTAGTGGTGAAAAAAATGCTTTCAATTTTTGTATTTCTGCACACAAAATATATAATGTTAAGAGAGCTTGCTCATACATATATTTTTACATATCTGTACCAATACTTAATATCTTTCTAGAAGTAGTATTTTTGGTGCCAATAGTCTGTACATTAAAAATTTTGGCAAATGCTGTCAAACTGCCTTCCGAGAAAGTGTTACTACTATACATCCTATCAACACTGTTTTATAGTGCCCGTCCCTCTGCCTTCCTATAAACACACTGCATGTTACCTGTCTCTGAAAATTTTTCTCAATCTATTAGACTGACTCCAATATATAACGACTTTCAATCTGTTGCTTACTCTTCAATATAAGGAGTTTAAAAAATCTTCTAGAGGTGCTGTTTATATATTATATGTGTTGAACTTTTGCTACTGTTGTTGAATATAGTTCTTTGTAGTTTCCTAGTAATACTTTAACCATTTTTCTTTTTTTCTATAGATGTTCTTCATTTTTATATAGTCATACCTGTTATTTAGATTTCATTGCTTGTGTAAATGATTTACCTCTGAGTTTCATCTTTTAATTCAGAAAAGTTAGATATAGACAACTTGCAGGTATAAGTTCTAAAGTAAAATTCTCAGTCTTCTATAAGTCAAATTCTCAATCACATCGCTACCATGTAAATTTATAGCACAGGTTTATGAAACTAGTGGGTTTGGTTCTACGTAAGGAGCTTTTGGCTAGGACTCTGGTTGCATTTGCCTATCCATATTTTAGGACATTTATTTAACTGCTACCTCAGTTTCTGAGGGGTCCAAAAAGCAAGCAATTGATTTTCATTTACTTTGTTTAGGTTTTTCTAGTAATGAGCTGGAAGTGGTAACCTCCAGTCTTCATGTATAAAACTGAAATTAGATGATTTTTACTATAAAAATTATTAAGTTATAAAATTATCATTATTATTATTATTTTGAGACAGGGTCTCACTTTGTAGTTCAGGCTGGCCCTTAGCTCCCTATGTAGCCCAGGCATGCCTCAAACTCAGCAATCCTGCTCCGTCTGCCTCTTGAGTGCTGGGATTACAGGCGTGAGCCACCATGCCCAGCACTATAAATTATTTTTATTTAAGTATTCAATGGATTTATGTAGATGCAACTTAGTAAAGCAAAGTACTCTGGGTGAGAGGTTTTGGATATTAGCAATGTGTAAGACCTTTCAGAAAATTCAAGGACAAATAGCAAGTAAACGATTGAATATACAGGATAGTAGTTGGGGCTAGAGATAAAAATTTCTGCATCAGTATAAATGTGGAATTTTAAATTTCTGATGGTTTCCTAACTCCTAACTTACTCAGTTAAAGTCTGTACCACAACTTGAAAGAGACTAAATATTCTGGTTATTATTAATTCTTTGACATATGTTCTTAACCTTTCCTCTGTATTCACTGAGCCAATGCCACATGGCTTACTTACTCTTACTCTAATAAACAAGGTTTGCTTCTGCTTACAGCCTTTGCACCCCCACATCCCTTTGGAGACCCCTTTGGAGACAGTGTCTCTCTATGTAGTTCAGACTGTTCTTGAACTTACTATGCAGCTCAGGCTGGCCTTGAGCTCATGGCGATCTTCTGGACCTAGCCTCTCGAGTGCTGGTGTTACAGGCATACAGAGCCATACCCAGCCACAGCCTTTGCCCTTGCTGTTTCCTTTGCCTTGATGATTTTCTTCCAGATACCTTCCTTTACTTTCTTTATGCTTCAGAAATACTCAGTGGTGTTTTACGTCAAATTGCTGGCCTAAAACTCAACCAGCTGGTCTAGCATTTCACATCCCTCTTGTCCTTAGCAGATACTATATTATGTTACATTCCTGTTTGATAGATGGAGCTTCCCTATTGCTGACCTAGATTTTAGACCCACTTTATAGAAGTAAGAAGGTATTGACAGAAATAATTTTGATAATATTCTGTACTGAAACTATAATATACAAAGCATTAATAACATGTGTGTTATCACACAATGCTGTGTGATAGTAGAGTAAAAAAATTGGATAGTGTTTGCAGTTCATGTGGGGAAACTGGTTTAGAGGTTTAAGACAGGTCAGCTCAGAGATTAGGGTGGTGGCAAGATGAAAAGAATGGAAGCAATATTTAACCAGTAAGTTCCAGAGAGCTTGACAAAAATTGGATGCAAAGTAGGCAAGCTAACTTTGTAAATCAGTTAATAATTTAATTTTACTATGCTGGCCTCAAAAGACAGAGAACAAGTTTCATTGAAATGTTATTTTTGGGCATTTCTCATTTATTTCCAGATATTGATTAATATTTATGTGAGGTTGTGGGAATATAATGAAGATGAAGAAATTCAGGTGTCAACAAGGTGGCAGAAGAATAGGTCTCCAGCTGATGTTTCTCCATCTCAATAATCTAATAGCTATTCATGGGCAAAAGTGCCTTTGTGGTATATTTGGGATCCATCTCAGAGGTCATAAAATCCTAGGAAATCGTAAGGCTGTGAATAGCTGCTCTGAGAAGATTGGCCCGAGCATCAGTAAGAGAGTCATTTAACATTGTCCAAGCTTAAAGCAGTTTCATCTCCTTTCAGACTTGACTGGAACTCCATTTAACTAGAGTCTAGCAGCTACCCCATCACCCAAGGGAGCTAGAAGAGCTGGGGCCATTGATGACTCTGCTAATAGGCCTACTGTCCTAAATTCCTGATGTGGACCCTGACTTCAGTCCTAGCTTTGGGCCCTGCAGCATCCCTGAGATTAAGTTTCAGCCTCATTCTGCCATGATCCAAGAATAATCCTACATGCTCAGGGAACTGATCAGAGATGGGCTCGCCTGAGCCTCTGTGGCAAGTCCAGTGACCTAGGTCCTGGCTATGCTGTAGACTCTTTAGAAACACTATGATTAGCTTTAGTATCATTTATCACAGTACTGGATATTGTTTTGTTTAATAAGAGCTCACTCAGAGACCTGTCAGGAGCTTATTCTAGGACCTTCCATGAGTCACAACAATAGTAGGTGCCTGGGGGAAAGGCCTACATTATCCAGAATTCACTACAGACACAGAAAGGACCCCATGGTCTGACTCTAGGCCTGTTTGATCATGGTCCTGGAGGTGTTCTGGTAGAAACAATGCTTGGCCACACCTCCAGTGATAGGATGGCCTTTTTCAGACCAACTACAAAACAGAAATTAGCTCTGTGACCCTGCTCTCATAAACCTTACTGTACTTTCACAAATAATCTCATCAGTCTGTAGGTCATGTAAAAGAGACTGTGGGAAGCAGCCTAGAAAGATAGAAAGAGGTGTTTGCCCCTTCAAATGGTTGGATCTCAAAGCAAAGATATACTGATCACAAAGAATCAGGGAAGTATGGCACCACTAAATAAAAGTAATAAAACTCCAATAACTAGCAATCAAAAGAATGAAATCTGTAGTTTCTTGAAAATAATTCAAAATTATTATCTTATGGAAGCACAATGAGCTATCAGAGAAAACAGATGGACAGTCGAATGCCCAGGAAAGCAGTACATGAAAAAAAAATGTGAAGTTCAATTATAATTACACAGTAACAACAAAAAAAAAAACCCAAACCAAAAAAGAACAGAAATTCTGGAGCTGAAAAGTACAAGGACATAAAGAAAAGTTCAGTAGAGAACCTCAGTGGCAACTTGATCAAGTAGAAGAATCTGAGAGTTCAAAGATGGATGACTTGAAATATTTCAAATAGAAGAATAAAGGAAATTAGGATAAAAAAGGGAGTGAGAAAGACCATAGAATTTATGAGGAACCATCAAGCAAACTTGCCTTTACATTATGGAATGCCTAAATGGAAAACTGAAGGAATGGAGCAAATAGTTTATTATAAGAAGTAACAATTGAATTACTTCCCAAATCTGGGGAAGAAAATAGACACGCAAACTCAAGAAGTCCAGGGTTGAAAAATTAGAGATGAGAGAATTTTGTGGGCTAAGCATGCGCTCTACCACTGAGCTACACCCGCGATGAGAGAATTTTGAAAGCAGCAAGAAAGCATGACTTTTTTTGGAGACAGGATCTTGCTTCATAGATCAAGCTGGCCCTGAACTCAGTATATAGCCCACTCTGATCTCAAACTCTGTAATCCTCCTGCCTCTGCCTTCTGAGTGCTGAGATTACAGGCATGAGCCACCATGCCTGGCATTGTGGTACATTGTAATGGGGATTGAACTTGGGACCTTGCACTTGCCAGGCTGATGCTGGAACCACTGAGCTAAATCCCCTGAAGAAAACATGAATTTTGACATACACAAAATCCTTCACAGGATGTCACTAGGATACATCTACAGCCTTTTATTTGTATTTAAATTGGGTTACTATTATTATTTGTTTTGTTTTGTTTTGTTTTTTTGAGACAGGGTCTCACTTTGTAGTTCAGGCTGGCCCTGAGCTCACTATGGAGCCCAGGCAAGCCTTGAACTCAGCAATCCTCCTGTCTCTGCCTCCCGAGTGCTGGGATTACAGACGTGAGCCACCACACCCAGCGGGGTATTATTATTATTACTGCTATTATTTTGCTGTTGAATTGTTGGGGCTCCTTATATATTCTGCATATTAACCCCTTTTTAGAGGTGTAGTTTGCAAACACTCTCTCCTATTGTGTTAGACTGTTTGTGCTTAAACTGTTTACTTTGCTGTGCAGAAGCTTTTTAGTTTGATGTAACCTTGCTTATAAACTTTTACTTTCATTGTTTGTACATTTGGGGTCATATAAAAGAAACTTCATCCAGACAAATGTCTTAAAGGATTTTATTTTAGTAAGTGTATGTTTTTATATAGTCTATAGAAATTCTACGTTTAAGTCTTTAATACATTTTAAATTGGTATTTGCAACCACAGATAGGATCTAGTTTAATTCTGCATAGTGACATCAGTTTTTCCAGGAGCATTTACTGAAGAGGTTGTCTTTTCCCCATTGTTTGTTCTTACTCTGTCAGAAATCAGTACACTGTAAATGTATGGGATTATTCCTGGACATTCTTTGTTTCACTGGTCTATTTCTCTGTTTTTATGTCAATGTCATGCTGTTTTGATTGTTGTAACTTTGTAGTGTCTTTTAAATTCAAGTATTTGATACTTTCAGTTTTTTTAATTCAAGGCTTGTTCCGTACATGTGCTGCACTCAAGATTTCTCAAGACTTCTTTTGTAATTCAAGTTCTTTGTGGTTTGATACAAATTGCAACATTTTATTTCTTTACTTAAAAATTTTATTGCTATATTTTAGATATAAAAATGATAACATTCACCATAGTAGATCTGTACCTGTATGTAATCTTGCTTCTTATTTTTTCCATTCTCCTCCCCTCTCCTCTCTGCAACCCCTTTTCCTCATCTTGTTTACAAAACTTTGTTTTCCATTTTTCCTTATCCCTTTCCTTCCCCCCCTTCCTTTGTTCCCCTTCTCATTTGAACACTTTTTTCTTATTTCTCAATAACTTCTATACCTTTTGATCCTTATTTACATTTTGATTTCTCACACTAGACAAACAATGTTATATTTAAACAGGTGTATCCAATTTTTTTATTTAGGAGTTTGGTCTCAAGGTGCATCCATTTACCTAGAAATAGCTCAAAATTATCCTTCTTTATGGCAGAGTAATACTCCATTGTATAATAAAACCACTTCATTATCCATTTACTGGTTGATGGCCATTTGGAATGTTTCCAAGACTTAACTATTACAAACTGTGCCACTGTAAACATGATATGCATATATTTCTGTGGTATGATGGTTTTAATTCTTTTTTTTTTTTGAGACAAGGTCTTGCTTTGTACTTCAGGCTGGCCCTGAGCTCACTATGTAGCCCAGGCAAGCCTTGAACTCAGCAATTCTCCTGTCTCTGCCTCCTGAGTGCTGGGATGACAGGGGTGAGCCACCACGCCCTGCACTGTGGTATGTGGTATCGATTGCTGGTGGGCGTGAGCCACCACACCCAGCATAGTATGTGGTTACCAGGGATCCAACTCAGGACCTTGCACTTGCAAGGCAGGTGCCAGAACCACTGAGCTAAATCTCCAGCCCGATGGTTGTAATTCTTTTGGGAAGATACCTAGAGGGGCAATAGCTGGGTTGAATGGAACCTTAAGTTTTAGGTTTTTGAAGAATCTCCACACTGATTTCCATAGTGATCTCACCAGTCTACAATCTAACCAACAATGCAAAGGGGTTCATTTTCCCCCCGCAGTTGCACCAGCATTTGTTATCGATTGATATCTTGATAGCAGCCATTCTTTATGGAGCGACATGGAATCTCAGCATTGTTTTAACTTGCATTTCTCAAATGACCGTTGATATTGAACACTTTTTATATACTTATTTGCCATTTCTACTTCTTTATCTGAGAAGTGTATATTCCTTTCAGATGCTAATTTATTGATTGGGTCTTTACATTTGTGAGATCTGATTTGTAAAGTTCTTTATATGTTCTAGATATTAGTCCTTTGTGTAAGAAACAGGTGTCAATTTTTTTTTTCCTATACTGGGTTGTCTTTTTACTCTGTCAGTGGTTTCTCTTGCTGGGCAAAAGCTGTTTAATAAGATGAGATCTCAGTTGTTGATTCTCTGTGATATTTATTGTGCCATTGGGGCTTTGTTCATAAAGTCTTTGGCTATGCATTTTTTTTTTTTTTTTAGACAGCGTCTTGCTTTGTAGTTCAGGCTGACCCTGAGCTCACTATGTAGTTCAGGCAAGCCTCGAACTCAGCAATCTTCCCGGCTCTGCCTCCTGAATGCTGAGATTACAGGTTTGAGCCACCAAGCCCAGCATTTGTGGTATATGGTACTGATTGCTGGTGGGCATGAACCACCACACCCAGTATTGTTGCATGCTGTTACCAGAATCTAACCATGAGGTTGCTAGGCAGGTGCTGGAACCACTGAGCTAAATCTCTGGCTCCTGCCTATGCCAATGTTTACAAGACTTTTACCTTTTCAGTGTTCTTTCCCAGTCTCCCTAACACACAGCATAGTTAGTATGTAAGGTGATAAGCATGTTAATCAGTTTGATTGTGGTAATCATTTCACAACATATATGTACTTCAAAATATATTATAGTACTATAAACATAACATAGTGTACATACTGTAAACTTTGTCAAACATACTTCAATATACTTGGAAAAATGAAATAAATCTAAATGGCCACATGATGGTGCCAAAACCTTGAGGTTAGTATATGACTTTTGAACAGAGCCTGCAAATTTTCCGTTATGTAGAAATAGCAACCTGGCTTAGATATTTTATTTAAAAAAATCAATTAAGCATAAATGATTTTTTTTGTTTTCAAGGCAACGTTTTATTTCTCAGCATGTTCTCAAATTAAAAGATAGTCCAAGCTTCATCCTCATTGTTTTACACTGTTGAAAGTGAGGTTTTTCCAAACCCAGCACAGCACATTTTCAGAGCAGTACAGAAAAAGGACAAAATTCTAAATTTACTTATGAAGAATCAGACTAGTCGACTTACTATAATTGCATTTGTATTACTTTGGAAATGCAGACATTTCTCTACATTACTTTTAGAAGATATATACCAAGTTCAGATATGTCAATCGGTATGTCACAGCGGCTCTAATTTGTAGGACCAGATTTGCCTCCAGTAGTTTAGAACAAAACTGCTACCAAGTATAATCATCAACAAAGCACAACTGTGTCATTGAGAAGATGCACAAAAAACTACCTTGGGAGGAGTGATTAAACATTGGCCCAAACTGCTGAAGAAGTGTTAATTTTTGTATTTCATTGAGAGCTAGATTATAGGTTCTAGACAAAGATGATAGGCTTCTTACATTTTAATTCATGCACTAAAATTTACTAATTTTAATTTTTATCAACAATTTTGACTCTCTCTTTATGAAAGGGATATTGTTTTTGTACTAGAACAAATTGAGAGAAATAATGCATTTTTGAACATTTGAGTTACTCTTCCATATTAGGTCTCAGGCTTATGTGTTCTGATGTCATTAACCTTGAAATATCAGACTATGGATAAAAGATTAGCCATTTAATGAACACAGAATTAGAACTTTTTGGCATCTATTTTAAATGGAAATATAAATTCTGTTAGATATAGAAACAGATTTCTTTTTTTGAGACAGGGTGTTGCTTTGTAGTTCAGTCTGGTCCTGAGCTCACTATGTAGGTAGACCAAGCAAGCCTCAAACTCAGCAATCTTCCTGCCTCTGCCTCCCAAGTGCTGGGAATACAGGCGTGAGCCTCCATGCCCGACTGGAAACATATCTTTATTTGATGTATTCTTTAGACATTGTTATAATTAAAATAAGAGTAAATTTCATTTTTAACAAAACAGAGGAATTGATATATTGTTAAACTCTGGTGTTATACATGTTTAAACACCTGAAAGCAAACAGAGATTAATATAAAAGATGAAAGGGGCTTATGCCAAGAGTTGCCTAAATTGATCTGATTTCTACCACTTTTTGGAGCCACTAGTCACTGTCTACTTTTAATTTTTGACTCCTTGTTATTTAACATAACTATAAAATGTGACTTAAGTGTCAATGACTTGCTAATGTCTTTGTCCTCTTTTCCAGTCTATCAAACAATAAAACCCATCTTCCTAGGATCAGTTAAAGAGAGACTTTTTTTTTTTGAGACAGGTTCTCGCTTTGTAGTTCAGGCTGGGCCTGACCTCATTATGTAGCTCAGGCAAGCCTCGAACGCAGCAATCCTCCTACCTCTGCCTCCTGAGTGCTGGGATTACAGGCATGAGCCACCACACCCGGCTTTGTTACTTTTTTTTTTTTTTTTTGAGACAGGGTCTTGCTTTGTAGTTCAGGCTGGCCCTGAGCTCACTATGTAGCCCAGGCAAGCCTGGAACTCAGCAATCCTCCTGCCTCTGCCTCCTGAGTGCTGGGATTACAGGCATGAGCCACCATGCCCAGTGAGACACTGTTTCAAAAAAAACAAGGATAATGGATCAAAGTTTTGGGCAGGAAGGAGAATGAAATAGCATAAAGAAGTAAGTATAGAAAGGAGACAAGGAAAATCAAAATTAAAAATTGTATTTTAAAAAAGCAACTGTAGGCCACAACCAAAGATATTCAAGATTATCTATGTTTCTAATCCTTAGGTTTGTTTATTCTCCTTTTCTTCCAGGCCTATCACACCCCAAATATCTTAAAAATAATTTAAGTGTAGTAATTAATTTAACTAAACGGCAAAAGCATGACCTTCAAAAGTATAATAGGCTGGGTCATTGCCTTCCACCTGTACAATGGCCTAATTTTTCACTATAAAATGAATCATTATCTTTCTACCTATGGGCCATCTCTTATAAATCAAATTCAGATTATCTATAGATTCTCAAATTCTAGGAATTTCCATTCCAATTCCATAAACACATTGCTAACCTCAATTTCTCACCACAACACACCTCTTATGAAGGCTTGCAGTCTATTTTCTTAAACCTCTCATTTTGTCTCCAATAAACCTACTCATTTCTTTTTTTTCTCATTTCTTTTTAATAATATCATCAGAAGAGAAACAGTTGTAACAAGCTGGTGACCAGGCTGGTGTGAGAGTCTTTACATACAAATATGCTATCATATAATGTTCATTTGTTACTTCCTCAATTTATAGAATAAAATGGGAAAGGTTTTAATTTTTGACTTGTGTCGTATGCTAGAACTGAACAAGTAAGGTCTTCAAATCCAAAGGAACAAGTTATCTGATATTTATAATTTAGAAGTTATATCAAAGCCACTAGTAATGTACGGTACACCAAAGCAAACAAAGCATTCATGAGAGAAAAAAATTATTGTTTACATAATAAAGGTCCCCAAAATTCTGGCATACCATCAAAGATAACAGTAAAAGGTAGGAATTAAAATAAGAAATACTGCACAACCAATCAAATGACATTAAGTGAGACACATAGGTCGGTTAGATTCTGGTTTTTACTAAATACTGAAGCTTGTCATCATGATTACTATCTTTACCTTTATTAAATGTACATATTAAGTGACAACATTTAATGTTTGTCATGCCCAACAAATGAGAAAAGGATTTTAAAAAACTTACCATAGCATCCAATGTATTTACCATGTGACCTTATTTTAGTATGATGTAGTGCATGGATCTGCTATGTGAAAAATTAGAATATGCAATTTTACTCATATGGCAGCAATTCTGTAAATTGCACATGTATGAAAAAGGTAGAGCAAAACATACAGAAATATTATTTTTGGGGGTGGTGACATTTTGCCAGAAATTTTCTGTTGTCATTTAATATGTACAAATACCTTCATTACCCTCGTCAAAACCTCCCTAGAATTTGTATATGATTGCTCTGTTGATAACCTCTTTTAATAAAGTACATTATTTTCCTATTTGACAGATAAAAACTTGAAGGTTAATCTAGAAGTTTCTTTTCCCGTGTGACACTGGAGTCAGTGATAGAGATGGGTTGCTTCTTGGTCCACTCTTTTATCCTTGCACTAATGAGAAGTCAGCTTCGGTATACCCATATATTACTGGTGCCTTTGATACAACTTTTTTGAAAGAAATTTCCAGAGCAAATCAAAGATTTTTACTGTCCTTTTATGTGGTAATCTCACTTCTGGGGGACTAAAGGGAATACTTGTACAAAAGAGAATAAAGATATTTATTGCAGCATTATTTATCCTGGTAAATAATCAACTTCTCAAATGCCAAAAAAATGAGAAAAGGATTAAAAAAAACTTACCATATCATCCAATATATTTACCATGTGACCTTATTTTAGTAATATGCTGTAGTGCATGGATCTGCTAGTGAAAAATTAGAATATGCAATTTTACTCACATGGTGGCAATTCTGTAAATTGCACGTGCATGAAAAAGGTAGAGAGAAATATACAGAAACATATTATTTTTGGGGGTGGTGACATTTTGGGTGAAATTTTCTGTTGCCATTTAATATGTACAAATAATGAGCACATTTGACATGCAACATTTATATGCCCGGGCTATGTACTTCATAAGATTGTTATGAAAATTAAAAATATGAGTAATTAGTATAAACAAATTGTAAGACAATTCAAATATAACTGTTATAATGTCAGGCTAAACTGGTCAGGGAAAGACTAAGCAAAACCTTTGGGCCTGTGTTCAGATAGCAACTCATGTCAGGGGCCATGAGGGAGAGAAAGGGCTGGGCTTCTACCATCCTCTTGAAGATCATACTCCCAATGATGAGAAGATATGCATGAGATATGTATCACTTCCTCTCAGTAGCACTGAACTAGGGACTAAGTCTTACCATGTAGGCTTTTGAGACAATTTCAGACTGAAACTATAGCACTTTGTTTCTTTAGGAAGTACCCAGCTTCAAGTATTTTGTTGTAGCAATAGGAAACAGACACTATCTGACATTATGAAGGGCCATGTAAATATGGGATCTGCTGAAGAGTGCCCTTGCTACTGAAGTGTATAGTGGTAAGTCAGCTCCTGCTGACTATTATGAATTGCTAGATTTTCTTGTTTTTTTTTTTTTTTTTGAGACAGGGTCTCGCTTTGTAGTTCAGGCTGGCCCTGAGCTCACTATGTAGCCCAGGCAAGCTGCCGCGAACTCAGCAATCCTCTTGTCTCTGCCTCCCGAGTGCTGGGATGACAGGCGTGAGCTACCACGCCCGGCATTGTGGTATGCGGCATTGATTGCTGGTGGGTGTGAGTCTCCACGCCCAGCATTATATGTGGTTTCTGGGGATCGAACTCAGGACCTTGCGCTTGGGAGGCAGGCGCCGGAACCACTGAGGTAACCCTCCGACCCTAGATTTTCTTGTTTTTTCAACAGATAGTAGAAAATGGGTTTTGATGAGAAAAGCTCTATTATTTAAAATTCAGGAAATGAATCCAAATTTTGAAAACTACAGCATAGTCCTCTTTCCCCCCTAAATCCTTCAATATAGTATGAGCCTCTGGTTTGGTGCCGTTTTAAGCAATCAGACCTCTCTGTAGAAAAATTCTTGTATATCTTTCCATAACAAAGGTTCCAGGTACCCTTGCTCATCACAGAATCCCATCTTTGGAGCATGACAGCAAGCTGAGGTGCAAAAAAAGTATGTCCAAATGACTTGCACTGTTATAATTTGCAGTATTTAAAAGTTTTTGGTTTATGACTTTGATTTTTTATAATCCTAATTCTGAAGCTTTTCTGACAAGTAGTCCCTCCTGCCTGTATTACTTGAAAGTCAATCTTTTCATTATTTGGCTTCATGTTCTGAACTAATGGGAGTGAAGAATCTGGGCTTGTCTCATAAAAAACTTCTGAACATAATCCTCTTGTGTCTTCTTTCTTTCTTCGTTTTAGGAGCATATGATGGTTCTTTAAAATTTCAGTAGCTGTTTATTGAGGGCCTAAAAGTGCAGGAATTGCTTTTGTACTGGGGACACAGCAGTTAAAAAAAATAAAACCTTGCTCTCATAAGACTTGTATTTTAGAGGGAAAGATACAAATGGTAGATATATGTGAGATGCTGATAGTTGCTTCTAGGAGAAGTGAAGCCAAGGAAAGGGGCGGAGAGTAGATCGAGTGCTGAGTCAGTGTGGTCATGGAGGGTCACTCAGAGGATGTGGAAACTGAGCAGGGACCCATATGAAATGCCTCAGCCATCAGAATGTTTGTAGGTAGAGAGAGGAGCAAGGACAAAGGCCTCAGGCAGGGGGCTTGGTGTGCTTGAGGAACGTCACGGGCTCAGCGTAGATGGAGAACATGCAGGGACCGGAAGAGTAACAGAAAATGATACAGAAGAAGTAGCAAGATCATGTTGTAGTTTATAGTATAATTTTATGAACAGATTGGAGACTTATTTTTAAAAGGTAAGAAAACCTTTGAAGGTTTATTATCTGATCACTTTCAATAATGTAAATGTAGCTGTAACAGGTAGAAGGGCTTGTCACAGGGATAACTGTTGGTAGGTTATTGCAATACTACAAAATACTGGATGATGTCTAGGGTTTGAATAATATTAATAGTGGATTGAGTCAATTTCTGTTCATTGTTTAAGATAACTCATGGGCTTTCTTCTTTGTTAAATAGTTTTTGAGCTCTTCTTCCATGCTGGGTTATGTTTCCTTTTTCTGTAACCCCCAGGCAGCCTATGTTTTACTGTTAGATGATTGTATTTTATTGGAACACTTCATTATATGATTGCTGTATCTGTCTGTGAGTCCTTTTTTCTTCAGATGCTGGACCGTGTTTTGTTTTTTTCTAATACTTAGAACTATTTGCATGTAGTTGGTGTTGAATGAATGATTGTTAAATAGATATATAAATCAACAATTTAATAGAAAACTTAGCTGGGAAGATGGAAACTGATACAGAAGTAAGTTAAGTGTTAAGACCATGAATCATTTGTAGTCTTGGTAGAAAGCTTTTCTGAATCTCAACCTGATTTTACTTGGTTATCAGACCTATCTTGGTGGTCTTCATTTATCCCAATGAAATAGATTAACTAGAAATATAAATAGTATCTCAGGAGAATGTCTGTGTCTAGGGTTACATGACATGGCAAAATAATGAGTGTCCAACTTCTGAAATTACTTAAGAAACACTTAAATTTTCACTACCTTTAAGAGAAGATAGTAATTTAAAACTTATTGATGGTGAAAGGGTACCTGCAGACAAGACACTTATCTCACAGTACCTCTGAAACTGAAGCATTTAAGCAATATACTGGATAAGTCCCACATTCTATGCCTCAAATTTTTCTTTTCCTTTGAGTATGAGATATAAAAGAAAAAAGTGCCAAAATGATCTTAGTGGAGAAATTCTTTTTATGTAGTAATGTCCTAAAAGAAAAACATGGACATGATTTTGAAATGAAAAAGGAAAAGCATAGGGAGAGCAGATTTGAGCCAGTGGTTGGGTGCTCAAAGATCAGATTGTCCTGGGGTTTCACTCCTTGTCATTGCCAGACTGTGTGGACTTGGCCAGGACACATGCACTCAATACCATTGAACACTGTCATCCATTTATTCATTTACCCACACCCATTCTGTCAATCAGTAAATCAGTACATAACTGTAGGGCCATGGTATTGCATCAGATGTAGTCAGTGCCAAGTGACGGGATCCTGTCCAGTAGGGTTTATGTTCTATCACAACACAAAACCCAAGGAGAGGTTCCATTTCTCACATTAGGAGAAGCCCCGAATTCGGCAGTTGGATCCTCCCCTTATCTCTGGCATTTTGGGGCAGTTTCCCCACTGCCCCTTCAAAGAGGTTACAGCAGGGTCTGGAGGTGCAGGAATGGAGGGGAGGGGTGCTGCAGCTGACAGCTGAGCTGTGCCCTTTGGCACAGCTTCAAGAATGGCTGTGTAATTCCCTGGGAGAACAATGAGGCAAGTTGTGGAGCCAGGGGCATAGCTCAGTGGCTTGGAGTTTGATCCCCAGTACTGAAAAAAAAAAAAAAAAGCCCAAACCAAAACAACAACAATACTGAGACAAGATGTACTCATTTGAGATCAAGAGGGAACAAATTTAAGTGAATGGGGAGTAACACCTGTCCAGTAAATCATCCCCTGCAAGAAAAGGGGGAGAGTCAGGTGATTCTTGTCTGTCTCATAGCTAAGACTGTGGATGCCGATGGCTGGAGGCTGCCTGGTGACTGTACTTTCCACGGTTGGACAAGTCCTTCACTGAGGCATGATTTGGGTGGCATATCTCTGCCTCTGCTACTGTGTGGCATTTTACTTTATTTGCCGTCATGCACAATCAAAAGGACAAGCCAGTTGCAGTGGTGCATGCCCATAATCCCAGCTACTGAGGAGCTGAAGTGGGAGGATCACAAGTATGAGGCCAGACTGGGCAATTGAGTGAGACTTTGTCTGGAAAAAATAAAGGGGATGTTTTTGAATGTTGGTGCACTTGCCCAGTATGTGTGAGACCCTCGAGTCAGTCCCCAGCATTCAAAAAAAAAATGTGAGCTCATGGATACATGCATGCACACACATGTGTGCATACACACACACACACGATTCAAGAAATAAAGAGAAAGGAATCAGTAAAAAGCTCAGCTCAAGAAAAAATAATCTTAATTAGTTTGGGCTAACATAAAAAATACTATAGACTAGGTTGTTTACAAGACAGATTTATTTCTTACAGCTTTGGAGACTGTGAAGTCCAAGAGTTGGGAGTAGACTTCTCAGTGTTTTCTGACAACATGAAAAAAGATTATTATATTTATGAGGAATAGCACACATTTACACTCTCTTTCTATTGTGTCCCATCTTCTGTTTCCTTTAGTCCCAGCAATAGAATATTTCTGCTGGTATAATGTGATCTCTACTGTTGGCTTCTTCTGTTGATGTGGCTAATTAAGTTCACACCTGCAATAACCTTTTCGTCAAATAGTTCATCAGCCACACAGGTGCTGCTCTCTTCTGAACACTATCATTTTTTTTTCTATTACAACATAAGCAGGCTGAGAATTTTACGTTTACATCTATTTTTATTTAACAATTCTCTTAAAGTTATTTTTTTCTTTTTGAATTTTGTTGTAAGCAGTCAGAAGGAACAAAACTAGTCTTTAAACACTTTGGTTGGAAATATCCTTAGCTAGATATTCATTTTCATCACTTGTAAGTTCTACCTTCCAGAAAATACTAGACCATGAATACAGTTCAGTTCTTTGCCGTTTTCTCACAAAAATGACCTTTCTCCATTCTCAATAACATGTTTCGCATTTCCATTAGAGACTTTACCAGAACCACCTTTATCATCTACATTTCTATCAACATTCTATTCCTGATTACTTATGTATTCTCTAAAATGGAGATTTTCTTTCTTTTCTTTGTGAGTGCTCACCTGAGTAGTCTTCAGAAATGTTTTATCCATGATCTTGGCCTTTTCTAGTTTTTAGCTCAAAATTACTCCAGTTCATACCTGTTACCATGTTCCAAAGGTGTTTTCATATTTGTAGATATTTGTTGCAGCAGCACTCCACCCCTCTTTACTAATTTCCATCTTAGTTATTATTGATTTCTGTAACAAAATACTAGAGACAAAGTTGCTAAAATAACAGACATACATATTTCACTATTCTGGAGAATGAAATTCCAAAATGCAAGTACTGACGGCTTCAGTTCTTGGTGAGGGCCTTGCTTACAGATGGTCATTGGTCTCTTGATTTGGCTCCTTGTCTTTCTATCCCTATGTGAAGCTCAGTTGTTTCCTCCTCTTCCTAAAAGGACACTAATCCTGTTATGGGGCTTCATCCTCATGATCGTGTCTAAACCTAATTCCCTCCCAAAGGTGTCACATTTTAATAGGGGTTCAGCCTATGTAGTTTAGAAGAACACAAACTTTTAGTCTTTAACAAAAAGTAATGGCTACAGGTCATTAGCTTTGCCTGTCTATATACTTCAGCAAAGTAGCTGGTTAGCAGCAAGTACCTTGTAAAACTGATTTCACTGGAAGGTTCATAAATGAGATTTTAAATGTAGCTGTTCCCTGTTTCAGCTCTGAGTATGATATTGGGGCACAGAAATCCCTCACAGAACCCCATCATGTGGTTAGTAAAGGAAGCAGCTCATCTCAAAGAGCGAGTAGTTTATTTCTATTAGTCCTTACTGAAATGAAGTAGTCTTCCTTACGTGTAAAAGCTTAAAGGCTTTAAAAATGTGATTATTAACTCATTACTTATGCACAGATACATAACTAATAAGCAGTGCTTGCTTTTATGACCCTTTTGCTTTGCCTTTTCCTTTTCATATTCTACAAATTGCCTCGGTACATAGTCTCATCACCTTTCTGTTATTTCTTCCTTTCTTTTTACTCAGATAACTACTGCTAATCAGACTGAACTGACTATAGCTCAAGGAGTATTTGCTTTTGATATTGAGTTGTTTTTCAGTAATGACTTCTAGTAAAGTGAATGTCTTCAGGACCCCACAATGACTCAGTTGTAGTATATTTTGCCCACTTTGGCGTGAGGTGAAGAAATACTTGGGAAGGAGGAAAAACCAGGAAGAGAGGGACCATATTTACTTAAGCCTATCTCAATTTTTATCACTTTTTGGTGAATGTATGTTACATTGCAGATTTATATTATAGATTCAAAACAGAATAGTGTTTTTCTTCACTTTCAAAAGGAGGGATTGAACAGGAAAACATATACTAAATTCTATGATGAATTTAGTAAAGGCAATAAATTAGTTATCAAAGTAGAATACAAAGCAGAATGTGCTCATGCTACAAAGTGCCTTTGGAAGACAGGCAGAGATTAATGATTTATAGGGAGAGAAGGTTATATTAAGTTTATAGGAAATAAAGAAATATATGAATTATAGTCTATTTAGCTTCTGCTGATAGTTTTTTTTTTTTTTTTGAGACAGTGTCTCGCTTTGTAGTTCAGGCTGGCCCTGAGCTCAATATGGAGCCCAGGCAAGTCAGGAACTCAGCAATCCTCCTGTCTCTGCCTCCTGAGTACTGGGATTATAGGCGTGAACTACCACGCCCAGCACTGTGGTATGTGGTATTGATGGCTGGTGGGCGTGAGTCACCATGCCCAGCACTGTATGTGGCTACCAGGATCAAACTCAGGACCTTGCACTTGCAAGGCAGGCGCCGGAACCACTGAGCTAAATCTCCGGCCCATGCTGATAGTTTTTTTTACTTATTTAACTTACCGATTTATTGCAGTACTGGAGATCAAACTCAGAACCTTGCACTTAGAAGGCAGGCGGCAGTGCCACTGAGTTAAATCCCTGCGCCCCTTTGCTGTTTTTAAATATAGCAATGAATATATTTCTTCGCTCTAAATCATATCATTCCTAACAGGCTGTATAAGTTTCTCAGAGATACCCAAATGTGATCATGAAAACACCATTAAGTGAGGGAAATAAAGTTATGTGGGCCTTGATATTTCTGAACAAAGTAATATTATACAGAAAATAAGTTCTTTTGATGAATGCTTAGACGTTTTCAAAAGTAATCTTATGTTTTTAATGAAACAACTCTGCTTTGATTTTGTATTTTATACTTTTTTATTGCATGTTTTATGTTGTTGTTATTTGTATTATTGCCTTTGAAGATTCTGAATACCGCCATAATTGTTTTGTTAGGAATTTATCATTAAAAACTAACTATTCTTGTTAGAAATGTGTTTTGATTTGGAAAATACTTCAAAAGTGCTGCAAAATTTTGAATACAAGAGAATTTACTTTCAGATATCCAAGCTATTTTGATACCATTGTGTTCTCTAACAGGATTAATGCTTTTACACGGACAAGACAGGTAGAAATAATCCCTCCTTCTTTGATGAATTTTAATTTAAAAATAAGTGCTTTCTGATTATAAAAATAGTGCAATTTAATTGACTACAGAAACTAAAAAATAACAATATACAAAAAAGAATTCTGTAATCCTACTACTCTAAAAGGACCATTGTTATTATTTTGCCATATAGCTAGTGTGTGTGTGTATAGCGTATTTGTTAAATCTGTAATTTGTGCATCTGAAATCATACAGTTAAGTATAAACAACTCCTAATTTGTCCTTAATTATTCAGAACATATCTGGTCTGTTTTAGCACATGTTTTAGTGGTTGAAAAATATTTTAATATACAGATGTCTCAACTTAGGTTATTCTGTTTTGTTTGTTTGTTTGTTTTGAGACAGGGTCTTGCTTTGTAGTTCAGGCTGGCCCTGAGCTCACTATGTAGCCCAGGCAAGTCTGGAACTCAGCAATCCTTCTGCCTCTGCCTTCCGAGTGCTGGGATTACAGGCGTGAGCCACCATGCCTGGCACTGTGGTATGTGGTATTGATTGCTGGTGGGCATGAGTCACCACGCCCAGCATTGTATATGGTTACTGGGATTGAACCCAGGACCTAGCGCTTGCGAGGCAGGTGCTGGAACCACTGAGCTAAATCTCTGGCCCTAGGTTATTCTGTTTTTATAATCATTTTCATATAAAAATTATTATAAGACTTAGAAGCTACTCAGTAAACCAACCTTCCCTGTTGATCTTTTAGGACATAAGGATAAGTCAAGTTTTTATCTATTGGAAATTCTACTTAGTGCATTCAAGACCATTTTAACAAAAATTCTTACAGCCAATGGATTAACTTTTCCTAACTCTGAAGTCCATTTGTTAGCTTTTTATTTCTATCATTTTGTCCTATGGGTGCTCTTTGGAGCACGCATCTTTATCTGCAAGGATGACTTTTCTGAACATTCACTTTTCACATAGTTTATGGAAAAATTACATAGAATCCATCATGTAGTTTATAGAGTTGCTACTTAGACATTGGATGTTGTGTTTTTGCCATACACCTGTTGTTTTCCTAAACCTAATAAAGATATAATAGGGTCATATTCTGATGAATCTTATCTAGTCATAAATAGCTAAATAACTGATTATTTTTCACAGAGATTGTTGCTGTTGACCAGAGACCTTGGGAGGATGAGCAGGGTTGTGGAGGCACGACTCACAGACTCTGTGTGGATGGAGGGAAGCTTTGCTTCATTGTGGAAGTTACAGGTATTTTTATAGGGTGGCTGGGGGTTAGTGAACAATAGGGTGGGACATGATTGGACACACAGGTGAGTATAGTGGTTGGCAATATTTGATTGGTTTATGTCGTTTAGGGTGATGTGGTTTATGGAAGAGCTGTATGTGTGTGTGCACCAGGAGAGAGAGGAAAGGCTCGGTCACAAAGATACTGTCAGTGCTTACTAAAGAAACAGATTTAATGCAAGGTGTAACTATGTAAGAATTTACAATATTGGTTTAACAGTGGCCAGCCACAGCATCAGGTGTGGAAGAGTGCAAAAGTTCTTTCTGCACACTGGAGATCCTAAAGGTCCAATTGAAGGCCTGGAATTTAGTGTAGTGTGTGATGGGAGTCAGTATCAGAAGACTGAATGATCTGTGGTAGAGGCTGAAGAGTCTGCACTGGAAGCCAGTAGATGACATCCAAGATAAAGACTGGGGCTCCTCTGTAGAAACAGAAGTGAACCTTCCTTCTTCATTTCCATGTGTACCATTCAGGCAACAAGCCACCTTAAGGTGGGTGTTCTGTTTTTAGTAAATTCCTTCAGCTTCTTTCAGAACTATGTTGATCCAAATTAGTTGGGCACTTCTTACTCAAGTTGATGCGATCATTTAACTATCACACTGTTGGACCCCTACAACTGTATCTATACAACTGTATGACCCACGTCCTTGGGATATTTCTGATCAAGTAAAAGTACAGTAAGCACACAGCATCTTCTGGAATTGAAGAACCAGAACTTAGGGCTTTTCAAACAGGGGCAAAGTCCAGGTTGTCAAGGTACAGGTTTAGCCTAAGAAACAAGATAGGAGTACTAAATAGGGAAATAAGGACAAAACATACTAAAGGAAGCTACCTAGGCTCCTGGAAGCCTTTCAGGCCATGATCTCAGTCCCTCCTGGAGGCCAGATTGGATTTGGAGTTCATGTGTTACTCCCTCATTACAACACATTCTCATTTTTCTTAACCCCACTTTAATTAATTTCTCACACGCATCTGAAGAGGCCTTATTTTTCTTCTTTTAGTTCAAATATGTAATATTTGGCTAGCCTTTATCAATTTTGTTGGCTCTTCACATAATGACTCCAATAAATACTTTGAAGTAGTAATTCTCTTCTTTCCATTTCCTACAAACTACATTCTCCATTTGAAATGATTTCTAAAACTAAGTAGAACATTTGCATAAAAAACATGTTCAGTTGAGTTTGCCTCTCACAAATATTAATCTTAATGACACTCTACTTGTACAAAGTTGAACAGACTTATTTCTACACCTGTTTTAGAAAGAAGGAATAGGAAGGCAGCTCGGTTACATTTGGTCTTCTTCACACAAATCTCTGTTTACATCTCCTAAATCCACTTTGCACACCTGTGCTTTTCATAACCATGGAAATTATAATTTGGGTACATTATCTAATGCTTGCCAAATCTAAATTTATTTTCGGTGAAAATATCAGGTTCATCTGGAAGCATTCTACAACTTTATATTTCTGGCCACAACTTTTTAGACCAGTGGACTTTTGACTGAGTTGAGATGTATTTGGATTTGTCTCCCAGAGATATGAAATAAGGATGTTAGTGAGTTGGAGTTGAATTTAAGATGAAAGAAGAGCATATCAGATCGGGGCTTTGCATCTGTGCCAGTCGTGATCCACCAGTATCTTGAAGCCCAGGAATGCCAGTGTGCAGGCAGAATATTTTAAAAGATTTCACAGAACGAAGCTGAGATGAGCTATGCTGCCTAATAAAGAATTTCTTAGTTCCTAGCAGAGTATCTGAGACTTACAGAATGTCCTCAGGTATAGATGTGCCTTTGTTATTCGTGGGTACCTATAAATACAACTGAATTCATGGTAAAAGCATAACACAGTGTAGATCCTTATCTAGCTTCCAGTGTGGCCACCAGAGAGATGTGACCATAGTCAGAACACTAGCATTCTACAGCTCCAGTAACTCTGGAGTCGGATGGAACTTCTAGTCAGTTTGGCCCCGCAGGTGGAAGAGCTGGAGACCAGATTCAGTTTCATGGCCAATGACCTAATTCTGTTTGTGTAATAAAACCCCAACTGAATCTCTGCATGCCAAAGCTCAATATAGGTCCTGTAGACCTTACCTGTAGTTTCTTCTTTTGTTGGTCCTGATCTGTATATTTTATAATAAAGATATAATAATAGGTGTAGAATTTTTCCAAATTTTGTGAGCTGTCCTAGAAAATTATGAAAATGGAGGAATTTGTGAGAACCTCATAGTCCATCAGCTAGAAATGCAGGTGGCTTAGGTACCCCAGTGACTGGGTAACACCAGAAGTGAGGACAGTCTTATGGAGGCTAAAGCCCTTACCATGTGAGAGTTGTGCTCACTGCAGTGTACCGGTGGATGTCATGAGTCTAAGAAAGTAAGGAGAGGTAATCTCAAGCCCCAGTGTTCCCATTCTAGTGGCTTTGAGGCTTGGGTATACATTGTGCTCTTGGTTTCCATGTAATCTTCTGGAATTTTTCTCCCATTTAAATACTAACTAGGTCTGATCCTGGTTAGCTTCCACGATCAGATGAGATCAGAAGTGTTCAGGTTGGGATGGCTGTAGACTGAAATTTTTCTAATACAGTCCAAGTTATAGTTAAACTACTAGAGTGGGCTACTATTTCAATCATCCCTTCTAAAGAATTGAAACAACTTTGGAGAAGAGAGACATGATATATGAAACTGTTGTTTGCTTTTGTTTTCTTTTTAAATTTCACATAAATATTGGCAATCACATTTTCTTTCCATTTGTATTAGTCTGTATAAGAAAATATCTCATAATTGGCCCATTGAGTCCATTGACATTAATGGTTATGACTGATATGAACAGACTTAGAGCTGTCATGTTTTCCTGTTCTTGGTTCTTTTCAAATTCTTTGCTTTTGCCCCTTCCGCATCAGTTCCCCATCGGTTCACCAGTGGGTTGACTCATGGATTTATACCTTTCATTATTTTTCTCCAAGATATTTTTAAGAATGTTTTGGAGTGCAGGTTTGGTATTTGTGAAGTTTTTCAGATGTTCTTTTCTGTGGGAGTATCTTATTTCCTCCTCAATTTTGAAGGAAAGTTTTGCAGGATACATCAGTCTAGGTTGGAGATTGTTCTCCTTCAAGACTTGAAACACTTTACTCCAGGCTCTCCTTGCATTGAGCATTTGGGATGAGAAGACTTCTGTGATCCTGATGGGCTTCCCTTTCTATGTGATTGTTTTCTTTTCTCTAGCTGTGTGTAGTATTTTGTTCTTTTTTTGCATATCTAAAATGTTTATAATTATATGCCTAGGTGTAGATTTTTTTATATATCATGACCATTTGGAGTCCTATATGCATCATATATCTGTGTGTCCAATTCTTTTCCTTTTTTTTTTTTTTTTTTGAGACAGAGTCTCGCTTTGTAGTTCAGGCTGGCCCTGAGCTCACTATGTAGCCCAGGCAAGCCTTGAACTCAGCAATCCTCCTGCCTCTGCTTCCCGAGTGCTGGGATTACAGGCGTGAGCCACCACGCCCGGCAATTCTTTTCCTTTTCCTGTGAAGTTTTCTGCTATTATCTCTGAGAACAGGTTTTTTTTTTTTTTATGTCTTTTGCATTAT
>PVIC010010227.1:0-14279 GCA_004025085.1 Thryonomys swinderianus | reverse complement strand
TGTCTTTTGCATTATCTCCTGCTTCCTCAGTGACTCCAATCAATCTTATGTTATTCTTCTTTGAATCATCTTGGTACTGTTGGACTGATTTCTCATGGTACCTTTCCATTTTCCATAAATTCTGTCTTTCCTTTTCATTGGCTTCCATCCTGTCCTCTAGTCTGAAATTCAGTCTTCTACCTGATTCATCCTACTTCGCAAACTTTCACTCTTAATTTCCTGGACCTCTTTTTGTAACTGTTTAAAAGGTTCTACTGCCTTAACTATCTCAGATTGTACCATGTCCCTGATCTCCTCTTTGGCTTTATTATTTCATTTACCTCAGATAATATCTTTGTTTTCAGCTCAGAAATCAGTTCTCGTTTCCATTTTACTAGATCTGCTTTTGTTACCATCTCAAAGAATCCCATTGATTGAGCTTCCGTGTGCTCCATTTCTCTTTTCCCTGAATTCCCCTGGGTTGGGGATTTTTACATCTAAGATTTTGAGTTTTTCCTCATTTCTGAGCTTTATTGGGTGATTTTGGCTTTATAGATGGGTTGCTGTAATCATATGTTTAGCCAAAAACCTATACAGATTATATACAATGTTCAGGCATCACGCTTTGGAACTAAAAAGGTTACCAGGGAGTTGGCGAGGTTGTGGAGAAAAAGGAACCCTTCTCCACTGTTGGTGGGAATGTAGACTTTTACAACCTCTATGGAAGTCAGTGTGGAGATTCCTAAAAAAATTAATATTGGAGGTCCCATTTGACCCTGCTATTGCCTTGCTTGGAATATACACAAAAGAATTAAAAGAATCATATCATAGTGACATATGTGGAACTATGTTCATAGCAGCTCAGTTTGTGATAGTTCAGTCTTGTAAACAACTAAAATGACCATCAAATAGGGACTGGATAAAGAAGATGTGGCTTTTCTATAAAATGGAATATTACTCTGCCTTAAAGAATTTATACTCAAATGGACATACCTTCAGGATATACTCATAAGTGAAATAAATAGGTCACATGTATAAATATCGTATCTACTCTCTGGTATGAGAAACTGAAGATGTTCATGAATATTACTCTGCCTTAAAGAATTTATACTCAAATGGACATACCTTCAGGACATACTCATAAGTGAAATAAATAGGTCACATGTATAAATATCGTATCTACTCTCTGGTATGAGAAACTGAAGATGTTCATGAGTTCTAGAATGTATGATGGTTACTGTGAAATAGAAAATATTTGAAGGGAAAACAGTGAATGATGGGGGGGGTAAAGAAAAAATGTGATGGTAACAAAAAGGGAAATAAAATTCATGTATTTAGGGGGTGGGGGGTTGTGGGGTGGGTAGGGGAATAAGAAAAAATGAGAATTAAGTTGTGTCATATACTGGTACAAATTCCCAATACTGAGTGTGATCGTGATATGATGTGTATATACAATGTACCGATAAAGATAAACATTTATAAAAAAAGAAAATATCTCAAATGGAGTTTTTAGTTTTCCTTTTGAGACAGGGTCTTGCTTTGTAGTTCAGGCTGGTCCTGACCTCACTATGTAGCCCAGGCAAGTCTTGAACTCAGCAATCCTCCTGCCTCTACCTCTTAAGTGCGGAATTGCAGGCATGAGCCACCGTGCCTGGCACTGTGGTTTGTGGTATTGTTGTATGTGGTTGTTGGGGAGCAGACCAGGGATCTTGTGTGGGCTAGGCATGGTGCCAGAACCACTGAGCTAAATCTCCAGCCCCAAATGGACATTTTTAAAAAAGAAATCATGATTTTTTTTTACTGTGTGAAATTGTATAATTTCAACCTATTATGGCAGTTAGACCGTACAGGTCTAATCTTTCTCCAGTTTAGTATTTCAACTTTGATGTCTTAGTGGTATTTTGTCCAAGGCCAGACTGTCATAAATTCTTAGAACACGAGTGCAGGAATGGACCCAAGGGATCATCCAATTCATCACAAAGAAGAAATCTTTGTGATGAAGAGGAATAGGGCATCCGGTCTAAGAGTAAATTACTTATTGTCAAAGTCTGAATTTGAATTATCTTTCCTATTTTCTGAGTCAACAAATTTAATCTCATTTTTCAATGATAAGCCTGTTTACTAAGGAGTTATTCTTCTCCACTGTTGTAAATGAATATTAACACTGTGGTTGTACATTTTTCATAAATGGAAGTGGCTGTCTGTGAGTTGACACTGATCTGTATCTGTGTGATTGTCTGCCTGGGACCTGGGATTCAGGTAACACTTAATTGACTTTTTAAAAAGCAAAAAAAAAAAAATCTCTATCTCTATCTATCTATATCATATCATCTGTCTATCCTTAATATGATTTAAACTCACCTCTTTTCCATGACTTGGCTTTTCCTAGACTTAATGAATTACATTTTGGTGAAACTTCACAAAAGTTATTTGCTCTGAGTGAAAATACTCTGCTTGTGAGTGACCTGAAAAATAGGAGATTGAATTTTTGTTGTATTTTTAGGATCAGGCAAAGAAAAATAATTTACTGTAAAATTCATCTCTTTAGGTGTTCAGTTTGATGAGTTTTGACAAACACATATGATTTTGAAACCCTATATCAACCCAGTTATAGGATATTTCCATCACCTCTAAAACTTCCTTCATGCCTTTTGTAGTTTGAGAACTTTTCCTATACCCCATTTTCAGACAAACAAAAATAGAGTATAATCCAAAACTACCAAAAGAATCCCTGATGGCATTATTCTGAAATCAAGAAACATGAAGTTATTCATTATTGTTTTCATTTTAAATTTATTTATTTTAGCTTTTTTTTCTCCTTTATTAAATTTATTGGTACATTTTAGGTATACGTTATGATCTTGCTGAGAATTTGTACCTGTATATGTTTGTCTTGATTCTCATTTTTTCCTGTTTCCCCACCCTCCTTACAATACCCTCACTCCCAGAAAATGTAACCTTTATTTCCATTTTTTTTGTTTCTACCATCAATAAATTTATTTGTTTTAAACACATTTAGTTTATGAACTTGGGTAGTGGTTATTTTACTGCCAGGGATGTAGCTTGGTGGTAGAGGCCTTGTAGAGCATGCACAAGGCTCTGCATTCGATTCTAAGCACTTTCTATACAAACAAAGGAACAAACAAACCCAACAACAACAAAAGAGCTTATGCTCTTTCAAAAGTTGGTGAATTTTTCCACTTCTTTGTCTGCATTCTCTTTTATGAAATGATTGATTCCCTATGTGATTTGCAACTGCGTGTTGTGAGTTTACCTTTCCATTGTTGTTTTTGCTGAGGCACAACTGTCCTTTTGTTGGAAGCATCTTTTCAGAGTGCTGTTGGCTCTTGTCGGGGCTGGGATATTTCTAGGTCTCTACCAATTTTCTTATGTTAATTTCTTGGTTTGAAATTCCTGCTTTAAGAAGAGAGTGCAATGTTTGGCTCTCAGATTTTCACACCATGCAAATCTGAGTTTTAAAATTTCTTTTAGAAGACTTAATTTTTTACCACCTAGAAGGTAGATTGGTAGATTCCAAGATTCACCTCTCATGGGGACAGAGTTTCTGGTGTGTATTAATGGCTGGCTGTCTAGACTAGTTTCCAGTTCTCTGCAGGGACCCTAATTCTGCATTATTCTGCCCCCTCTGAACCTCATTTGGGCTAAGACATTAAAATCTAAGCTTTCATCCCCCTAGAACCAAAATTTGGGTTCAATATTGATCTGAGGTTTCTGATTATCAGGTAGAGCAAACTCTTATTACCCATGTCTGGAACTTTTATAGTTTATAATAGAGGGTGGCACATATGGCTTTCACTTACCATGGATTTACATGTGTCTGAGAATTTTTCTTCAGTGAGTCTTATTTTCTAAATTAGTTTTGCTCTTTTAATCATCTTAATTTTTCTTTCATGTTTAGCAGCATCAAAAATTTTGCTATCTTCATGTACTTTTTGTTATCTGTGGACAGACATAAAATTCTGGCACTAGCAGTTTAATTGCTTTACATGTTTAACTTAAAAGAGAGTATGTCTGATATAATGTTCCTTCCTTCTACCATACATTTTAGAAATTATATGTCCTTATTAGACAATCTTTTTTGATCTATGTTTTTAACTGTTTCTTCTTTTCCTGCCTGCCTATGCTGAATCTAATATTACTATAGTAAAATATATACCTCCAAGATTACTGCTAAAGTTTTCTTTTGCCAAAGCTATTTTGTGCATTATTGTTGTTTAATCTTCAGAACAGTCTAAGTGTTTTTGATTATGACATTCTTCATTTGCTTATTGCATCTTATATAATGCCTGCAAATGCTTTCATCATATGCAAGATTATAGACTAATTTTTTATTTATTGCTTCATTTTCCCTTATGCTTGCCATATATTAGAATGAAACACACTTCTTTGTTTAATTCCAGCTGGCAGTCAAGTACCAGGCAAATGACATACTGTTGAAAGAATTAGATCCATCTTCATGGAGCTAAGGTCCCTTAATTAATGGGTAAATCACCATCACAAAGCTTCTTAATAGGCAGAAATTGCTGGTCTCAATGGATACTATTTATATTTTTCTCTTATGTTGTATGTAAAAAATATGAAGCAAAATGGTCTGGGATCTGTAAATTACATAGTATGTGTAAAGCACAAGATAATCTATAAATGTTTGTTTTTTTCCCCTCCTTCCTTCTTTCCAGTTCTACCTGGGAGATGATGCAGTATCTAGATTTCAAAGCACTTAAATATCTGCAACATCAACATTAAACATGTGAAGTTGCCGTATTGCCCAAATATCTATGAATCCAATATTAAAACACAGCTCAAATGGACTGTGCTATAATTCCATAAACTCTAATATCAGAGAATTGGCTGTAAACTGAGAATCACATTGTGTATTATGTCCCTGAATTAACAGGGACTGCACAATTGAAGGTTTATAGATAAGTAGGAATAGCCTGGTAGATATATCTCAGGAAGAAGTATAGCAACATAACAAGCAGCATAGACACTGTTATTAATTGTTTGAGAAAGATATCATTTATCTCTTTGGAAAATTTCCCCTGAAGATGCTAGTTTTCACCAGAACATGGAGTATTTGTGGTATTCAGTAACCATTCACTTATCTCTAATGCTTTGTCCCCATTTTGGCCTTTAATACAGATTGTTCTATATTTTCAGTTGTTCCTAGCTCTAGCCAGATCACAGTTATGTGCAATGATAGTGATTGGAGAGGCACTGGAAAAAGTCAAAATCCCCAGATAATCTCAAATATCATATCCATCCTCCAGCACACTTTTCATGAGAATGTCAAAAAAAGTTGTGTAGGGGAATCATCCTTGTAACTTCAGGTACTGATTACCTGTTGCTACAAAATGAGCCACCCTAAAATGTATGGTTTGAAATGACATTGTATCTCACTCTTTTCTGACTTAACTGGGCTCAGTTTGTGGTCTTTCATGTGAAGTAAAATAGGGACATAGCTACATCCATTGAATGTTCTGTTGGGTTTGTCACATGGCTGGCAGTTGATGACATTTCCTGAGATCTTAGCTGGGACTACCTGCCTGAATGTCTACATGGCTTTTCCATGTGGCTGAGGCTTTTCCTTGCATTCCAGCAGTCCTCAAAGGAAGTATGTCAATAGAAACAAGGCTTCTTGTGATCAAAGTGGATTCAAGATCTAAGTATTAAAACCAACACACTAAACCTGCTAGAAGAGAGGTTAGGTAGAACTCTTGGAGACACTGGCTTCAGAAATCTTACAGGGTCAGTTCTTTCACATCCTGTCAAGCGAGCCACTAAAGTTGAGCCCAGAGCAATGAAACTCCACTTCTTGGTGAGAAAATAGTGAGGTGATGCGAGAGAAGAGCATGTTGGACAGGAGATGGTGGCGGTGGACATCTTTGGAAGGTAAAATCTACTGTTCCAGCTACCAACAGAACTTAACTGTATCCTGAATATGCCTGGACACTGGCTAATTTAGTTACATTCTACATTTACTTGTCAATTCATAATAATTCACAATTAGCAAAATGTGTAGAGAGAATTAGACAGTATGAGTTTTCAGAAACAAATCATGATTATTTCTTGGATTTCTTGGATTCTTCTGGATTGTCATTGCCTTACCCAAAAGGATGGCCAAAATTCTGTACTTATGTCTATTTTGGCCACTGGAATTCCATTGTCCTCCTCAGCTCTGCTTTGACTTTTCTGTATGTTAAATGCTTGATTTGCTGTAGATCCATGATGTCTAAGACTTGTATCATGTCTGCCTTTAAAGTCTGGCTTTCAGGTTTTTGGAGTGTGGTTTGACAACTGCTGGCTCAGGTTGTGTGTCTCTTGCCTTTAATCCGTCGCTTGTAAGTGTGGTGGAAACCTGGATATCATCATGCTTTCTACCCTGACCTCGCTGCCTTCTGTGACTCTTCAGGTTTTTGTTCTATTCACTTAGTTCTGTTGATGTCTAGTGCCCGTCAAGGTGGAGACACTTCTATGCCTACCGACTGAATGTTTCCTTTGGTGAAAAGTAGATGTTCTCTGCCATATCACTTGTGTCAGTGCCTTGACTTCCTAGTGTCCTTCACTTTACATCTTCTACACTATCAGGCTATTACTGTCTCTACAGCCTTGGTATTCCTATAATTGAATAACTTAAAAGGTATATTTACTCATTTTTAGTCATTTAGTTTGGTTCTGCAAGGATTCAATGAAATCTTCTATTATTCAGCATATTGAAGGAAACAGTTTAGGGTACAGGAAACTCTGAGGATTTCAGTAACATTTTAATGGACTGAACATAACTGATACAAATGGAATATAATTGGATAAATGGTCAGAATATTACTGACTCCTCATGAGTCTTTAACCTTGGGATGGAATGATAGCTAAAATGCATTGTTAATTGGACACTAGCTTTCCCTACCTCCACAATTCTCTTTGGTGACTTATTTATATATTTAGGCGACTCACATTTTATGTAACTAGAAATTATTGTATAGAGTATGTCTTTTCTAATTTGTGAAAATTGGAAACATTTCAACCTAGAAGATAATAGTTTTCTTGACCTTATTTCAGCTCCTAAATTCAATTTAAAGTTTCCTATTAATCACCTATACTGTCTTAGGCTCCTGTAGGTGTTTGTGACTCTGTGGGTGAGGAACATCATTAAGACAAACAGTGTTTGCACTCAGTGATTTTCAGTTCAATAGAAGGGATAACATACACAAATAGCCAGATACAAGCACAGCGTGATATTTGTTATTGAGAAGTATAATTTTTATGAACCATTTGAGAGGTACCTTGAGAAACAGGCTGTCATTTTAAGGAGGTTGCGTGGGAGCTAAACAGGCATTCTAAGTGGGCAGAAAAGTTTGAATAAAGGGATAAGGGCACATCCATACAATTCCTCTAGGAGAGTGATGACTAAATGTGTTTTGATAGACAGAAGATACAGTGAGGAAAATATGTGGTGTAAAACTGGATTAAGAGGCTCAGGCCTTTTGGGATTAGATTTGAATGCCCTAAGTGGCAGTATTTCTATTATTCTGCAGGCAGTCATGGCTACTAAAACCGTTGTGTCATGCTCATCCTAATATACTTAAATTGGGAGGATAGTTTACAATACATTTATGGTAAGAAGTCAAGAGTTTGGCAACGATTTAGTATACTATGTCTGGAGATCTGATTGGAAATAAATGACAGAGACAGTATTAGCTTGGTAGGAAGGTTTGTTGTAATAATGTATTATTTGGCATTTTAGGCTACTGAGAGCTTGGGGGTAGTAGGAAAGAGCAGGAAGTGGGAAAAGAGGGATGCCTAGGTCTGGGTTACTATTGTGGAAACACAGTTGGTCCCGAATGGACCATAATCCAAGCTCCACAGTCCAAATCTCAGTGGCTATAGGGATATGTCCAATGCGTGTCTTAGTTTGTATATGTTTATCCCAGAAAACTTTGGTCTTGGCAATCTTTAGGGAAAACTGAGCCAGATGGCAGGTAGCACTTTGTTCCTGAAAGGTTTATCTAGTTTTGAACAGAACCTAAACCAGAGATGGAGAATAATAGGCTTAGCCTTTAATTAAGGGTATACTGTTCTAAGAAGGGTAGTTCATTCGAGTGGTTCAACCAGAAGGAAGGGGTTTTGGGACATGGTGGTGAAGCAGCGGCCTTTTGCTGTAGTACACCAGCTTGTCTCCTTTCAAGTCAGCTCCACAGCGCTCCCTTTTAAAGTCTCTCCATCACAGATGGGAACCTGGGAACTGCCCCTCGCAATCTGTATCTCAGGTAGTATGTTTCCAAGAAACACCTTAACTAAGAATGGTGAGGAAAGGACAGAAGCCCTGTTCACTGGGGGCTGGTGCAGTTGGAAACATGGTCCAAGAGATGCCCAGAGATTTTGCAGTGGAGTACGGGAGAATCAAGCACTTCAGTGTTTCAGGAAGATGCCTGTGGTGGCTTCCTTAGTCATTGTCCTTTGGCTCTTCCAATATGTACATCAGTCTCTAAATCCCTATATTAAAATACTTCTATTTGTAACATAGGTTGGCTTCTGTTTACTAGGCTCAACCACAGCAGTAATAAGCAGGCATTGCTATTTTAATTACTTTTGCTAGGCAGGACATTTATTCCAGATGAGGAAATTGTAGAGGAAATTAGGTATTCATGCTGGAGGTCTAGTCTTGAGTTGGAGGCTGGAATCATGAGCCTCGTTGTTTGTAGGTATAGAAATCTGCCATACTTCTTGGTGCCCAGAGACCACGCGAACTGTAACCACAGCTTGGGATGGGTGTGTGTCAAGATGCAGCATGGATAGCTCTAGAGTAGGCATATGCAAGGCTCGGAGGCAAGAGAGGAACATTTACCGAAGATAATGGGTAGTACTGTGTCTGAAACAGAAGACCAGACTAAGGCAAAAACATAAGGAAGGGAATACAGCAAAGAATCTCCAGGTAACACAGGAGTTAGTCAGAATGATCTAAAATGGAGGGGAAATAAAAAAGTGAAGAGCTTTTGTGTTCAGGAGAGGAGGACCAGAAAAATATCCTCCAGTGTTGCAGTGCATGTCATGCTCTTGGTGGTGGGCAAGCAGGGCTGTGATATGTATACAGAGCAACAGAGCATTAGAACCAAGTATAGAGTGCCTTAGAAAGCCAGATGGTCTTACAGCAATGAGGTGGAATTTAGATGTGCAGGGTATTGGCACAAAACAGATGCATGTGTCAGTGGGACAGAATAGCAAGTGCAGAAACATCCCATGCACATTGAGCCATCTGATTTTTACAGAGGGGCTGAAAACACACACTGGAGGAAAGATAGGCCCTTTAAAATGGTGCAGGGAAAACTCGCTATCCATATGCAGAATAAGATCTTATTTTCCCTATTTAGTAAATGATAAAATGGAAGCTTAACGCAGTAACTTGCTGGGAAACTGAAGTTAGAAAAAGATAACAAGACAGAATCCCATTTTTATCATCTTAAAGAGTTTAATATACTTCCCCATTGCTTTAACTAATTCAATTTGATTTGTTTGTTCTTGCATATGTTTATTTGCAAGCCTTCCACTAGTGTGTATATTGTGTGGTGCTAGGAAGCAAACCCAGGTCGTGTGCACTTCATGAAAGTGCTCCCCCACTGAGAATCACTCAGCAGCCCAATACACTCATCTACCCTAAAAGATACAGACCCTGTTTTTAATGCTACTAATGATAACTTCATTGTCCCCCCATCCCTGGACCCTATGTTCTTCATCTTCTCTGAGCCAACAGTAAAAGTGTATCTTTTTGATTTCTTCTTTTGTACTTCATAGGCATTATTCTTTACCCTTCCACTACTTTTCCGTTAGTTGTACAGTATCTAGCAATAAATTCTAGCCTCCTTTATACTTATTACATTATTATTAACTAATTGATGGGAAAATACATTATCTAATAAATACATAGAGCATTAAGTTGGTTAAACTAAATAGCTTTTACAAGGTCTATCTTTTCAAAAATCTAACACAAGCATCCATCATGTAGGTAGGTTTACAAAATTTACTTTGATGAACTAGTTATGCTAATTCTGGCTGCACAGTAGTTATCTTCTGTACACACATCCTTCTGTGGAGTTCTTAGTTTCATCTCCTGAGCAGTCACATTGTAACCCCAGTTCTAGGGTCACCTCATTTATGTAGATTTCTTCCTGGGTTGATGCTGGTGTAAGACTGTTTTCCTTCTTCAGTTCAATATTTTTTGGCTTGGTACATTTGAATATATGGCTCTTTTCAATTATTTTTCTAGAGTTGTAATGAAACCTTTTGATAGGCCGGCCAGTCTTTTTTAATGCACCTATTACAATTATGTTTATTTCTTTTGTTCCAGTATTTTTCTCATAGACACAGATTATCTGCTTTTGGAATCCTGTTCTCTTTCTCCCCTTTATGTTATCTTCTTTCTCATTTTTATCAAATTTTACATTGAGTATGTCTTGATTGCTTTCATTTTCCACAACACTAAATCAGCACTGTCTGCCTCCAATGTAAACTTTAGTTCTAGTGTTTAATTTTTAGTATGTTTTAATTTAAGTATGTTTTAATATTGCTCATCTCCCTTTTTGTGTCACCCTCTTATGTTTTCATCAGAGCCTTTCTTGTTTATGATTTTTATCTACTATTATGTGTTTGCTTGCATATCACTGAGAATATTATTTCTTCATGGTTCAAGTCTTCCTCAAAGGTAGTCTCTATCTTTTCCCTTGTTCCATGGCATTTTTCCATTAGTTCTTGTTGGTTGTAAGTTTGATTCCCCTTCTTTCTTCATGTTTGGTAAGAAAATACTCTTCTGCCACAGACTGTTTCTACATCAAATAAGGTAACATTCAGGTCCTAGTCCAGTTGCGAGATCCTTCTTATCATCTGCTTAGAGCACCACACTCTGGTCTACTGAGGGGACAGTCCCTTTCACGTCTTCCTAGCTCTCTAGCTCTCAGACCCCATGAAGGAAAGTTACTACTTATAAATGTACTTCTAGGTCTTTCTATCTCTCTGCTATTTTTAGTCCTTTGCTCCTGGAAACAATATTCTCCAGGATGCCACTGGCCACTATGCATACCTTGAAAGTCCTTTACACTAATCTCTTAAGAATGGCTGTCTCTGACCTTTCAAATAAATTGACATGTGAAGGGAACGATGGAAAGGATGACCTGACAACCTAAAAAATCAGCACACAGATCCTTTCTGAGATTTGGAATCCAGACACTGGCATCTGTCAACATAGGGAAGAGAAGAAGGAAGGAGGTGCAGAAGTCCAACACCTAAGAAAGTTCTGAAGGGTGAATTTGAGCTCACGGGGACAGGAGGTGACAGACCTGAAGGCAGAAGAGGAAAGTGGCAAACTGTGATTTCTTCCTCAGTCCCAGCTCATAGAATGAGAGAGGAGGCTCGAGCCTACAGCAATGCAGTGGTGGTGATGGCGGGGAACCCAGAGGCCTCCAGGAGAAACACGCCAGTGAAGCAGAGCAGTGGATGCTGCGGGCCACAGCAGCTGCTGGGTGCAGTCACCTCCATGTACGTAAGATGGGGAGTTGCAGCATTTGAGCCCAGTTCTCCCAGAATGGGGCACAATACTGCTAATGACCCCTCAGCAAGCTCCATACTGGTGTCACTTGGAAACCAATCAATAGGAACAGCTATGATGCTCTGGCTATAATAATAAAATCAGAAGCCATTTTAGCATTAAATACAAATTGAATATTGTAAAATCTAAGGACCACTAATGTAGCAAACTTGTCCCTAGGAAAGAGATGTATTACAGTTTAAACACTAAGTTCAGCCAAATACTGTCTAATTATTGACCTACAATAAATACCTACTAAATGGAACAACTTACCTCTACTAACAATAGCACAGTGTTATTCAACAGCAATAGTGTAAAGTTAAATAGTTATCTAAAGATTCATAAAGCATAGTAGTTATACTAGTAAAAGGAGAGGAAGTAGAAAATGAAAAAGAAAGCAACATTTGAAAAATTTATTGATGGAATATGAGAAAAGGTAAGAAAGTATGACAGGGGACCCTCTTGAGAAAGAAAGAAAATTAATAGTGATAAAGACTGTCTTTGGAAAGGATAAACATAAACTTTTAGAAAGAATAAAAGCAAAAACAAGAGATTAAAGAAAGAATGAAGAGAAAAGAGCGTGAAGAAGATAGAAGGCAAGTAAGAAGTGAAAAGAGAAAGAAATGGATAAAAACTCAAATGCTAAAAAAAGGAAAACTAAAAATAATACAAAATAAAAACATAACAAGTAAGTGAGTCAAAAGAAAATATTACTGTTTTACTGAATGGGTGGTTTCTTTCCATGATCTGCAGTTTGGGGATCCAGACAGTCATGATTTCCTGCACCTAGCTTTAGGGCCTTTGGCTGTCTGAGGTGCTCCCTTGCATGGAGGCCTGGCTGTCTGTTCATCCCCAGACTGTGGTTATGATTCATGCCAAGGTGGCTCCTGCTCCACTCAGTAGACGGGGACTTTCCACAGACATGGATTCTGGTTTTCTCTTCTGACCCCAGGAGTTCTCTTTAGTCAGTCTCAGGTCCACTGATTGGTCTGTGCCCGTGCTGCTCCATGTTGTGGTCCTTTTGGGGGTCGCTTCACCCCCCCCCATCACCTAGTGTCTCATGTCGTGGAGGTGCTGCTTGCTCCTCCTGCACAGGTTGGCTTTCTCAGTTGCAGGCAGGGTGAAGCGCCACTTTGGGTTAGCTCTCTCTCATCAACATGGTTATGCTGAATGCATAAGCTCTTCCAGAAAATCCACATGCTGAATGGCTATAGCTTCTTTACACCTAGAAAATATGAACTACCCACTTGGAACAAAAGGTACATGGATTGCTTGGGAAAGGAGGACAGGAAGTGATTGCAAGTGGCTGCAGGTAAGTTTCAGATGGTATATGTACATGTTCATCATCACCACTGGAGTCATGGAGTCTGGAGTTTAGGATGATGATCTGCCATGCAGTCACATGCTCTCCTGCCTCCGTCTACTGTGTTTTGCCAAAAATAAGGCCTAGCCAGAAAAAAAGAATGAGAACTGCACTCAGCCTATCCTTGCTTTAGTTGCCCTTACAGAGTAGCCGTGGAGCAAGAGAATGGTGAGGCATAGTTTTCTGCATGTCACCATGGTAATAGTCCGCTAGGGCTAGTTTCAGCTAGGTCCCTCCGGCTATGTCTTATCTTCCAGGAGACATTGTGTATTACTATACAGAATACTACACTTTGGTGTATATTTGATTAACTCAAATAAATTACTCATTTGTGTGCAGCTCAAACTGACATCCTTCAGCGAATGTGTCCCTGCAAAGTTATAGTATGAAACAAACATATCCCTTCAGGAAAATTTTTGTGGAAATTTCTGAAAAGGCGCAGTATTGGGTAATAAAATAGAACCAATGATAAGAATGAACAACATCCTAAAATTTCAGTTTTCTAAATGCAAATCCCAATGATGGAATTAAAAAAAATTACTTCCTTTTATGGAAAAGGAAAGTTTGTCAACACTGTGCACACCAGTGCACCCAGGCTGCTTTAAAAAGAAAATGTGAAATAGGAAGAAAATATGCAAAAGGGTAAGAGAGAGTAAAGAAAGGAAAGAAAAAAAGTAAGAGTAAAAAGAGAAAGGAAACATAACTTGTATATAGGGGCTAGGATTTGTAGGGAGCACAGGGGGAAAAGGAAAATTATGAGAATCAAGATGTATCATGTACAGGTACAAATTCTCAATGTTGAATATGATCATAACATATGTAGAAAATGTACCCAGAGAGTCATTTTTAAAAAGTGAGAATGTCATCAGTGCCTGATATAACCAAAGCTATTCTTAGTTTCACAAAGCCAAGTCCAACTCGACCGATCTTATGACACAGGGAAACATTTATTGTGTATTTTTAAAAAATGTCTGAGGATGTACCTGTACTTTGTTGAGGAGAGACAGTCCCAAAAATGCAAAAGGAAAAAACTAATAGACAGATGATATACAGATAAAAAGCTACATAAGTAATGACTTTAATAAAATAAGTACAACTGATGTATTCAGTATGAAGAAAAAGATAGGCCATAGATTTGCCTTATTGCAGGGCAGTGGATTCCAGTGTAGAAACCTTTAGGGAACAGGGAAAGAGTACATAACTAAAACCTCTGTGGTTAACTCCCAGTCTCTTGTGAGCCTGACAACACATGGAAAATAAATTAATAAGTAGACAGAAGCAAAGGTGACTTAGAGGAAGCTGAGCTTGGGCCTGATCCATGCTACTCTGGGCAGCAAAGACAAAGAC
>PVIC010010226.1:10048-43961 GCA_004025085.1 Thryonomys swinderianus | reverse complement strand
GGGAGGTCATGTGTGGATGAGGGAGGTCATGTGGGAATGAGGGAGGTCATGCGTGGATGAGGGAGGTCATGTGGGGATGAGGGAGGTCATGTGTGGGTGTGGGCAGGTCATGTGTGGATGAGGGCAGGTTATATGTGGATGAGGGCAAGTCTTGTAGGGATGAGGGAGGTCATGTGCAGAGGGCAGGTCATGTATGGAAGAGGGCAGGTCATGTGTGGATGAGGGCAGGTCATGTGTGGATGAGGGCAGGTCTTGTGGGCACGAGAGAGGTCATGTGGGGATGAAGGAGGTCATGTGTGGATGCGAGCAGGTCATGTGTGGATGAGGGCAGGTCATGTGGGGATGAGGGAGGTCATGTGGGGATGAGGGAGGTCATGTGTTGATGCAGGCACATCATGTGTGGATGAGGGAAGACGTGTGGAAGAGGGCAGGTCATGTGTGGATGAGGAAGGTCATGTGTGCATGAGGGAGGTCATGTGGGGATGAGGGAGATCATGTGTTGATGCGGGCACATCATGTGTGGATGAGGGAGGTCATGTGGGGATGAGGGAGGTCATGTCAGAATGAGGGCAGGCCTCCCGCCCATCCCCTTTCACCACTCTGTGCTGCTGGGCAGACAATTCTGTGCTATAGGCTTCTCCGGCCCTATCATGAGCTCTCAAAGTTCTCAACAACCCTGTGCTCCTAGAGGGCTTCCTGCCCCAGGAGGGGCTAATCATTGTTGGCCAGCAGGGATCTCGGCCATTTGCAAGGCCCTGTAACTCTGGACAGCCTTGCCTTGAAGACTCACTCTTGCCACTCAGACCTTCCACAGAGTGAACCAGGAAGCTCCCCGTACTCTTGGCAAGATGGGTGACCAGGCATGGATGGATCCCTCCCTGGACAGAGCCTCATTTTGTGACCCTCCCTGCATCACACCCTGAAACATCCCCTCACTACACAGCTGGTGTCTGTGTTTCCCTCCGCTGGTGGGGGTGGGGCAGGTGTGGGGTGCACACACACACACAATTTCTCCAAAAGGAGGAGAGGTAGAACTGTTGAAGTACAGTTGCCTTGCCAGTGGCAGGAACAAAACCCGCTGTCTTGTGCACCTCTCGTGTGAGCCCCCCAGACCTGAACTTCATGTCATGAAGCCACCAGTTGTGACACCAGTGACAAGCTAAGACCTGAAGAGGCACTTTAGACACAGACGGGGAGCACAAGCACTGCATGAAGCCACTGTGCCACTGGAGTTGGTGCCAGAGGAGAGGGCAGGGCTGTGGCCCAAGGGCATCAGGCAGCAGCAGGAGGAGTGGGAAGGGACAGTCCTTCAGCACACCAGGACTCTAGGGTCACCAGCAGAGTCCCAGGAGAGAGGGGTTCAGGAGACAGAAGGGAGAGTGTGCAGGCCTGGAACTCTGGCCTTTGTGCTGCACCCCAGTGTGCACAGGGCTGTGGCTGGTGAGGCCCAGTCTCCCCAAGCCGCATGTCAGCACCACCCTGGTGCCACAAACTAGTGCAGAGGACCTGCCACTGCTTCTTGTCACTGGGTTCCATGAGGCCTCTTTTAATCAAAGGAGACGGTGCCTTGTGTAAAAGGGAAAGAAGTAAAGAAAAGGCTAGAAATGGAAAAGCGGGAAGTATGTGCACACACGTGACGTGACAGGCACCCTGCTGCCAAGAGACAGCAGCCCAGAGCCGGCCCTGGAACACCTGACCTGGTCTGGCTCCGAGGCCTTCCCCCAGCTCTTTCTTCCTTTCTTGGCTTTTTCCACATTGCTGGGTTTTTGTTGTTTATTTACCCAAAAGTCTGTATTTGCCACACACACACACACACACAAAATAGAAAGTACAGCTAATGAAAGTGGAAGGACAATGTAACTAACTCTACCATTTGCCACCCAGTAATCGTCACTGTGGATACTGTGTCAGAAAGACAGGGTGGGTCTTGCTCAGGTTGGTTTGACAAATGTGGAGGCTGGTTTGTTACAAGCTGGGGTTTAGCACTGTGACTTTTCTTTTCAAAAAAATAAAATGTATTGCACTTCCACTAAGAATTTCACAACAGACCTTGGAGAGGAAGGAACCTTTGATTTGAGCTTTGACAGATGGGTAGGAAGTCAGGAGACAGGTGGAAGATGAGGACTCAGGGAGAAGGCAGAGAAGATACCATGACTACCTTGGGCATCAGAAGTGGCCAGGCAGGACCAATCCACAGAAATGAGCCAGGGCTGGGGTGGTGGCACCTGAGACCAGGAAAAGCCTTGAAGACCATGCTAGGGAGCCACCCCCCGCCCCGTGCTTGGGAGGGAGCAGGAAGCCAGGACCGATAGAGGGGCCGCACCCCTCCTTCCTGCATCGGGAGATGGCCCAGCAGGGAGGCCCAGGGACAGCCCCATTTAGTGCAGGGTCACATGGCAAGCCTTGGGCCCTGTGCCCAGCTAGGTCAGTTAGCAGACTGCTGGAAAGGCCCGATCACAAGGGAGCTGGTGCAGGGAGCCTCAGCATGTAATTAGGCAGCCTAATCACCTGTGTAAATTGTGTAATTCTTATGATCGATGTACTAAACGGCAGGGGCTTAATTAGGTTCTGCTGACTCGTCCTCTTTGTGGCCCGCTGAATGACTCAAAGCTCGTGCCTGAATGCGGTGGCAGGTGCTACCACCTTGGCACCTCTCCTGCTGCTGGAGCCCCTGGCTGGCTGCTGTGGAACCTGGGCTGTGATACCTGTGGATTCCCTGTGAGCCTATAGGGAGCTGCTGGGCCTGGGAGAAAACTTAGGACTTTTCTCCACTCCCTGCTGTGTCAGGGTCCCCAGCCAGTTTGGGCAGACAAGACCTGACCCCCCCCCATCCTCTCTGAGCAGAGGCCCCACCCAGACATCCCGAGATGACTGTGCAGGGCCAAGGCAACCCACCCATGAGCTCACTTCCTTGCCCCACAAGACTCAATGGCCTGTCTCTGCTCCCCTGCCAACATGCTGTTCGGCCCCTCTTGGGACTCATATCACCTCCTGCCCCTGTCAGCACCCCCTCAGGTGGGGGTCGGAAGGGTTTGCCTTCATTCCTGGGACACTGGTTATTCCCTGCCCGGCTGAGAGCCGCAGTCAGCATGACTGCTGGATGCCATCTGCTCAGGCAGAGATGAGCAGAGTGGGGACAGAACACACATCCCCATACTTCCAGGTCCCCCAGGTCAGTCATGTGTCATTGGAGGCCTGACTCAGGAGTCTGCAGAACACTGACATAGAGGGAAGTTAAAGTGAGACCCATCAACACCACCATCGAGGTATCTGGGACATTCCTACAGTGGCATGGCCCCTCCAGGCGTGTGGCTGTGTCCCATGTGCAGCCATGGGCATGCTGCTCCAGTCGAGGGCACAGGGACAACCTCCACACACACCACTTACCCAGCCTTGACTCCTGACTCCATGATAGGCCTTCTTGTCCACTGAATGTGGCCTTCTTGGGGCCCCAGTTGTGCTCAGGGCCTACTCCACTGGCATGTCATGCTCCTTTGCCCACTGCTCCTTCCACATGTCTCTAGAGTATTGCTCAGGGAGGCTGCATGAGGACAGCAGGGTCTGCTGTGGAAGCCCAGGGGCACAGTGGACCTAGCAGCAGCAGTGGCTCTCAAGTTCCACAAGCTGTCCATCACCCAGCTTCCACCCCTCCACCACGTGAATCATCAGCATCAGTCTTCATCATCACCACCATCACTACCATCATCATCAACATCTTCACTATCACCATATCTTCAACACCATCACCATATCACCATCATCACCACCATCGTCATCACCATCATCACCTGCATCGTCAACATCACTATTATCACCATCATCACTGTCATTAGCATCTTCACTATCATGGCTACCACCATCACCATCATTATCACTATCACCACCAAGACATCACCACCATCACCACCAAGACACTCACCACCATCACCACCAAGATACTCACCACCATCACCATCATCACCACCATCATCAACATCACTATCACCACCATCATCAGCATCTTCACTATCATCACTACCACCATCACCATCATTATCACCATCACCATCTTTATTATCACCATCACCATCAACATCTTCATCACCATCATCACCATACATCACCATATATCACCAGCATATCTCTCTCAAAGACAACCCTGATCCTGGGGATGCATTAGAGGAGCTATTGTCCTAGCCAGTTGTGACTGTCCAGCAATCCCTTTGCATGACAACAGTCCTCACCCACCTCTAAACAGTGTTCTTCTCATCTTCCTGAGCTGGAGAGAGCCACAGATACCCTATAACTGCTCCCCATCACACAATGGCAAGGTTGAAAGTAATTCTTTGATCAAGAAGTCCACCTTCAGCCACATGTGCTAAGCTGCCCCTGGGGAAGGAGATGCTGGATTGTTAGTGTCGCCTGCCTTCTCATTCTCATCCTCTATTCTCCACAGAGGCTCATTCTCCATATTCTGGCTCTGTACCCTGCACATGCCCAGCAGCCTCTGTTCTTCAGGTCTGTGCACCAGAGTCTCAGCTGCACACAGCTATCCAACCTGCCATTTTCCCTGTGGGAACAGTTCTGGTTTGGCCACTTCCCATAAACAGCACTCTATCTTGTGCTCATCTAAGATGCTGATGACTTCAGAGACGGATTCTGATGAGTTCAGCTCAAATCCTGGCCAGCACCAGTCTAGTTTCCATAACTGACAGCGAGAAGGGAGATGTGTCTCCAACAGGAGAGGCGCTGGCCCAGAGAGAGTAGCGCCAGGCAAATGAAGCTGCTCAGGGTGGCCTAACCACTCTGCATGCGCAGAGCCGTGTTCCAGCCTGAGTCCTCCCCACCAGGGCAGGGATGGAAGGTCAGGGGAACAGCTGGAGGTTGTCAGACTGAGTGGAAGAGTTTAAAAATATGCAGGAATTGGGATCACAGACAAGAGAGCAGAGGCCACAGACCCGGGGTTGTCAGAGAGCATGTGACACAGGCACAGTGTGCCCAGAAAGGGCAAGTTGTGCAGAGTGAATAGGCTGGGCAGATAGGCTGGAGGTTGCAGAGGCAGCCTAGCCCATGTGTGACCCAGAGCATGCCACAGGTGGGGTCGGATGACACCTTAAGGCTGAATCTGCTCTGTACGCAAGTCCAGGGGGCTATGCCACGTGTCAGGGGTTCACAGCTTGCAGCCTCAACCAGCCACTGGTCTCTCCCTACCTGCTGCCCCAGGAGGTGCTCTCGCCCACCCTTCCTTCCAGTCCTGCCTGGAGTCTGCCCCACTTTGCAGGGCAAGGCCTGGCACCCAGGAAGCTGGCAGTCAGGGGCTGCGATCGAGGCTGAGGCCGGGAAAGCCTCGACCTCTGTCCTGGGAGCACAGGGCTAAATGGGAAACTTGAAACCCACCATCACCAGTTGGGAGACACTGGGATGAGGGGAAAGTTTTCAGCTTCTTTTGGAACAAGGGGTCCCAATATCTGCTTTGAACTGAGGCCCACAAGTGCTGTCATCCCTGAGTGAAAGTGAGGATGAGCAGGGACAGCACTCGGCTAGATGGGGACAGGAAATGCTGGACAGGTCCTCTCTGCAGCAAAGTCTCCCTCTGCAGACCAGAGCTGTCACACTTCTCTGTAAGGTGCAGGCACTGACTATTTCAGTCTCTACGGCCACACAGGCTCCGGCGCAACGACAGTGCTACTGTTATTATGCAAAAGCAGCAGACAGGACATAGCCCACGGGACTGTGTTCTAACAAAGCTTTATCTCAAAGCTGTGGGGAAGACTCAGCCTGTGGGCTGCTGTCTGGGTCTCCTGCCACAGCTGAGGAGTCGTGAAGCACCACAGCATGAAGCACAAGATAGGATGTTCTAGAAAGTGCACTTGGCTTCCTGCCCCGAGGGTGGCCTCAACCGCACCTGACCCCTTGGCCTCTCCCTGCAGCGGAGAGGAGGCCCCAGCGCAGGGCTCGCACCACTTTCACCCCAGAGCAGCTGCAGGAGCTGGAGAAGATCTTCCGCTTCACTCACTACCCCGACGTCCATGTGCGCAGCCAGCTGGCCGCCAGGATCCACCTGCCGGAGGCCCGGGTGCAGGTATGCCACCCTCTGCCTGCCACAGCCCCGGGTCATGGGCACCTGGCCCTGCCCAGTTGTCCCAGGAGACCTCACTGACTCCGTCTTCTGAAGTGCCCAGGGAGGTCACATTACTCTAAGCACGTCCCTCCTCAGGTGGACACAGAGCAGGCACAGGTACCTGGTCCTCAGCTCTGTTTCTGAGCCCCACTCCCTGCGGAATGAACAATTTAAAATAATAAATAAGTAAACTGTTTATTACAGTACAGAGCACACTGCCATAATCCCTCTCAAAGTCCCTCTCCTCCCTTCAACCCACCCACCCCTCTGCTCACGCTGCTCTCCACAGCAGTGCTGGCGTCCTCTCTCCTGAGGGTCTTTAGTTGTGCTGTGCGGCTGCCTCAGGGTACTGAATCCATCCAGAACATTCACGTTTCGTGGCCATTTTGACTTCAGGGAAGAGCCAGAAGTTTTGCAGTGCCAGATCTGGTGAATGAGGTGGACGAGGACCCAGCATCTATACTTTTACGAGCTGCCTTTCCATTGGTGTCGCTCAGTGGCGGCAGCCACTGCGCTTTTTACCACACCTCCTAGTGATACTAGGAGGATGAGAAAGACACCCACTCTAAGGATGATGGGATGAGTGACTTTGGAGCAAGGGGAATGCTTTGAGGGGCATTGATGGCGATGTCTTTTACTGCAATAATTATTCATCTAAGCATCCACTGTATTTCTCAGTCGCCTCTTATAGATCCTGACCATCCACATGAGGGCCCGGAGTTGTTCTGTCTGGGCCTGGGGGGCACTGATGGAAGGCTCAGGGGGCAGAGCCACCATCTGACACTGCCACAGCAGCAGAAAGCAGAGGAGCACAGATGTGTTCCCATAAAACCTCATTTATAAACACTGAGCCTTGGACTGGGTATCATTTGGATGTGTTGTAAAATATTATTCTTATTTGACTTTGTTCCCAACAATTTAAAACCATTCCTAGCTCATGAGCCACTCAAAACGACATGGAGGCCAGGTGCAGCCTGCAGAGGCCCACAGCAGACCCTGATCTGGACACACAAGTACCTTGGGGACCAGGAGGGTGTGGCTCAGACCCAGTCCAAAGCCAAGCATGGCTTCTGCCAACAGCCTGATTATCTGTCTGATCTTCCTGTGCTGGTGGTCCTCCCTGCATCCCTGGTCTAAGTCCAGAAGCCCCAGGTCACCACCGTGGTGCACCCTACACTCTCCACATGGTCTCGATTTTACATGTGCCAGGCTGGCTTGCAAATCCTGCCAGACCCAGCTGCCATCCTGTTGGCAGTCTCTCTAACACAGTCTTCCATATCATTCTCCAACTTTTTAAAACAAATTATAAGCTGGACCCCCAGCCAATATCCCTTTATCCCTCCTCCTCTCCACTGGCAAGGATGTCCAGTACTGGCCTTCCCCTTCCCACCCTGTTTAGTCAGGTGCCAGCTCAGGCTAAGCACCAGCATCTGCTCCACACTGGAATCGAACACTCGCCCCAGAACCACCAAGCCCAGAAAGCCACATGTCAGGGGTCTCAGGAGGGAGGGAGGGAGCTTCCCGTGCCTAGCCATGGATTCCCAGTGGCCAATGAAGCTGCCAGTGGGTGGCTGCCGGGAGAACAGAGCCACAGATGGTTGGAGCTGCTCTGCACTAGATTTTGATTTTTGGAAGGTTTCACATAATAACCAAACTTTCCACACTGGAAATTGCACAAGCCCAAAGCACAGGCTCGTTCTGCAGGTGGTGATGGTGCTCAGCACAGCTGAGAGCTGCTGCCAGCCATCGTCACCACACAAGGCTCCTGCCTGGCCCTGAAGGCAGAGCCCTGGCCCCTAGCATTGCCCCAGCTCCCGCACTGCACCCGGCAGTATCAAGTCACACTTGGAGGGGCACAGGGTGGAGACCCCACTCTCATGCACCCCATGCTCTCCAACCGCAGATCTGGTTCCAGAACCAGCGTGCCAAGAGGCGGAAGCAAGAGAAGATGGGCAGCCTGGGTGCCCTGCAGCCACCGAACAAGGCCACCTCATCCCTGCCCCCAAGCCTGGACATGGCTGTGAGTGGCCCGACCCTGAGGTGGGCAGGGGACACCACTCAGGGATGTCCCAGCCTGGCCCAGATATGGGACCCTGGGACTGAATCTGGTGCCCAGGTCAAGGGGCACCTTCTGGAAAGCAGGGGCAAGCATGCCTATGTCCCCATCCTGCCCCCAAGTGATGGACACAGAGCTCCCAGCCTGCAGCTAGCTCTGTGGTCAGGGTCTCAGAGCAGAGTCTAAGGCACGGGCTGCCAGGTCCACACCCAGCACACAGGACTCACAGTGTGGCCGAGAGGGTCCCTTGTCCCTCGGGGCCGTAACATTTGGAACCAGCATAGCACAATGGAAACAGGAAACTCGGGGCCCAAGAAGCACTCCCTAACCTCTGAGGCTGTGCCCTGCACCCCACCCAAAAGGAGAGCAAATGGCACTGCCCACTGAGGCCAAAGCCAGGATTCCATGATCCCCAGCCTGGGCCCTGAGCTTCCCACAGTGGCCACTGTCCCCACAGGCCCTCAGCACTAAATCCAGAGTTTCGACAAGCAGGACAAATGGGCCCTGGCCCAGGCACAGCACAGATGCACACCAGGGCAATGCCAGACTTACCCCTGTCTCCCCACAGGACCCTGCGCTGACAGCCACTGCCCTGCAAGGGCCAGCCGCTCTCCTGGCCTGCTCTCTGCCTCCCCACAGCCACTCAGCCCCTGCCTGGCTCCCTGCCAGTGTCACCCTCCCGCTGCAGCACCCTTGGGAGATGCAGGCCCCGCCAGTCCCACGCATCCTGCAGCCCTATGTGCCCACCCACTGTGTCCTGCCACCTCTGCCCCCTGGGAAGGACAGTGTCTGTGCCACTTCAACCTAGGCCTCAGTGACAGGTGGCCAAGGCTCCGCACCTCAGAAAATCAGTCTCACGGCCCATGTTGATGCACCAACCTCCGCAGCGGCGAGGACAAAGGACCACGGATGCCAGGTGAGGGCTTCTGAGGCTCACTGCTATGGGTCTGCCAACTGTAGGGACCTGCCCGCTCCCTGCCCTCTGGCCTCACCTGAACAGTAAGCAGCTGCACAAGGTGACTTTGGACCGTTTTCTCCAGAAGCCACAACGGGTGCGGAGCTAGAGGGCCAGAAGGCAGTGGGTCCACATGTCCATTTGTACTCGCTGTGCTGTTCCCTAGCGCTGCCAAACCTCACAAGGGGCTGGTGCAGAGACACAGCTCAGGCTTCCCAAGCGGCCAGAGTGCGATGCTGGCAGGCCCAGGGCTTGCATCTGACTCCTGCCGTGAGATTTCAGTGTGGACATCACAGAGAGGGCTGAAGCAGCCCTTCCAGCGTCTGCTTGTGCCCCAGTGGACTTGGAAGGCTTGAAGCCTTTCCAGAGTCGCCATGTTCCACGGGCCAGGGGCAGCTGGAATCCACCTCCCTCGGCCCTAGGAAGTCTGAGATTTCAGTCAGTTCTTGTGTCCAGCAGGAGGCCCTGGGGTAGCCATCGCCCTGAGCCAGTTTCCCTGTCTGTAGAGAGGACTGGGAGCCTCCTGCCTGCTATGCCACTGTGGAGCGATGTGCTTGTGCCCACATCAGAGGGACAGCGGCTGCTGTGGGACCCGCCTGCTGCAGGGAGGGCATCCCCCCGAGGCTGAGCGCGGAGTGCCCAGGGAGTGCTAGGGTCCGCCTTGGGCTGAGCTCCGCAGCTCCGCGGTCCTTACACGTTGGCTCCTCTGACACTTCAAGCAAACCCACCACTGCACCCGCAGGCCCCCACTTCTGTGCCCGCAGCTGGAGGCAGCAATGCCAGCTCTGCCTTAGGTCCACGCCAGCCAGGGCCTCAGGGCCAGCTGCAGCTCACGGTGTGGGCCAGGCACGCGGCAACACCGAGGGTGAACTTCATGCTGTAGGGCCACTACTTCTGCCCTTAGGACTTCCCCCAAGTATTACTTTATTCCCTTCATGTCCATGAAACAAAGAAATCGCTTAGCGCCTGACCAGCTGTGTGACCTCAGGTGAGCGACCCACCAGCTCTGTGGCTCCTTCCCAGGCTCTCGCCCTGAGGGGCTGTGAGAGTGAAGCGAGCCAAAGCCCTGCAACATGTGGCAGCACTCAGCATATGTTATGAGAAAAGTTCCTTCCCTAGAGCCCCTTCCACTTTCTGTGCAAATCTTACAGAACCATCCAGGCGTGATTAACTCTGTTTCTGAGAGGCCGAGGGTCTCTCAAGAGTGTACAGAATTCTGCGTGGCCATGTGTTCACTTCCCCAGAAAAAAAGGGGCTCCGCTGCTTTCATGAGTTTACCAAAGGTCTCTGAGACTTAAAGTTAATAACCACAGCGCCCCGTGGACATGCTGTGCCAGGCCGTCAGGCTGAAGTCCTGGCTGTGCGGACGCAAACACAGGAGAAGTCAAACACGACTATTTCCAAAGGCGAAGTCAAGCAAACATTGCTTTGGTTTCAGTGTGCCCCCAGCAGGCATTGGAGCTGGGCCTCTGGGCGCTTGGGTGCGGAGCTGGACCCTCACAGGCCCAATGCCTGCTGGCGGGGGAGCTTCTCTCTTCCAGGCTCTGCCCACTTCACTCTCTCCTGAGCCCGCTTTGCCTCTCCACGTGGGTGAGGCAGGGAGGCTCCCAGACGCCGGCCCACGACCTTGAGTCCCGGCCTCCAGAACCACGAGCCAATAAACTTGTGTTCGCTTCGGAACCCTGCTCTGTGGCGTTGACACCACCACATAAATTGGACTAGGGCAAATGCACCATGAATGGGGCTGAGGTTTTATTGAACTGGGGAACCAGTGAGGGAACCACTAAGGCATGGTAACAGCTCAAAGGAAAACACTTGTTCAAAGAGCAGATGCCAAGCACACAGCTGGAAATACCATAGATGACAGCTGGGAATCCCAGGTGCCAGGGGGAGTCATCGATTTAATCACCCTAGGCACAATTCATTCACACAACTATTGATGAGAATCATTTGCCTTACTCTCAGTTTTCCATTGTCTTAGGCTAAAAAATAGCTGGAAGATAATGTAAGAGGCAGACGTCCCAGGAGAGGGTGCCAGGCAGAACCCCTCTGTCATAGCCTGGGGGCTGGACCCAGGCATGTGCACCTCCAGCTCACACTTCCGCCTCAGCCTGCCAAGTAGCTGGCATCCCACACTCAGGTCAGCACACTCATTGCCATTAACTTCTCTACGCCATTTCAACATTGTTCTTGTTTTTCCCACTGTGAAGTTACTTTGCCCCTTGACTTTCGCTTTCCTCATTCACAATACGCAGATGAGGCTCAGCAGCTGCCCGTGAGGACTCCAGGTGACACACATAATGGATGAAAGATACTATCATTAATTGCTTTTCTAACTCCTCTAAACTCATTTTAAAAGTTCACGTCTGCAAAGTGCTTAGCAATGCAGTAATATTTCCTTAAATCCCCTGACCTTTCATCATTCTATTTTTTAAAAAGCAAACCATGCAAATGAAAGTGGGCAAAAGGCCAAGGCACGAGACTTACAGGAAAACACACATGGATCCTATGCTGGGGAGGCTATTCTTGACCTCATTCCTAATTAAAAGTGTAAATAATCAGTGGCGATAGACTCCTGAGCCAAAAGTGCGGCTCCCAAGTCGGCCTGAAAGGCGATTTGGCCCCAGCTGCTGTCCAGGGGACTCTGACCAGCGATTCCAGCGGCGGCAGGAGTGCCCCTGACATGCTGGTGGTGGTGGTGCAGGCATGCCCTACGTGACCCGGACGCTGGCCTCACCAGAGCCGATGCAGGGGGTCCGCAGGACTTCCTGAGGGTAGACCACGAGCCTCCCAGGATGTGTGTCTCAGAACACGTCCCCAGCACCAAGACACACGGACTTGTGTGTTCATCCTCTGCTGCAGGATGCAGGGAAGAGGCATGGTAGGGAGGTGCCAGCTCTCCCTAGGGAGGAGCCTCCTATACGAGCTCACTCAGCTGCCCATAGCGCCGGTGGCCGGCACAGGCCCTACCTGGGAGGCGAGGCTGCACGCAGGGCTGTTCTCATTCAGGTGAACCAAGACAAAGCCCCTGTCCACATGCTGAGCTTTCTGCCTCAGTCAGCTCTGCTGCCTACAGACCCCCCCAACAGCAGCCATGTCCTGCCTTGAAATGCCAGCCAGGGCTGAGCTCTGCTGGGCTCTTTCTGGGTCCATGCCAGCTAGGAAGTCAGTGGCCACTGAGTGACCCAAGATGATGGTTTTGCTCGCAAGTCCAGCTTCAGTAGCCACTGGCCGGGCAACACTGGTCACAGGATCCTAGCCCCATGAGGCTCAGAGGTTCTGAACTGCACCCCATTCTGCTGTGCGTGGGGGCAAAACAAGTCCTGAAGCAGCTCAGACTCAGGACCCACCAGCCGACAGGTCACTTGGCGCTCCACAGCTCCCCACCCCAGCACCCGAAGCCGGCCTCTTCCACAGGATGCTCCTCCCCCAAAGGGCTGTGCACGCTCCACGCCCTCCTCTGACCCCTTGAAGTCTAGTACTCAGTCTCCCTCCCTGGCACCGGCCACCACCACGTGCACCTGGCATCTGTAGCCAAGCCCCACTCCCCCAGCTTCTGTCCATCCCACCCACCTGTCCCTCCCTCAGCAGCCAGCGACTCCGATGAGGGTCCTCGCCAACCCCAGGTTCCTCCTCAGTGGGAGCCACTGTGGAAGCCCAGGGCCCCTCCCGTCTGCTTGTCTCATGTCTCCTGCAGGCCTGGCCTGGTGTCCTCTCCCTGCCTGAAGCCTCTCTCCCTTTCCATCTGCCCCCACAGACCCCACCATCCGCCAGCACTGCCCTGTGCACCCCTCCTGACCCGCCCCAGTCCCACCCTACCATTCTGTGTCCTCTTCATGTGGGACCCGCCGCCTGTCTCTGCACACCAGCAGGAAAGTGTGAGCTTCAGAACCGCATCTGAGGTGCACACTGCAGTGTCCGAAGGCCTGGCCAGGTGGGCACTTCACATTTGTACACAGATGCACACACTTTTGTGCACAGAAAATTCCCAGATGGACACACACACACCTAAAACAAGACAGCAGTTACTTCCATAGCCAGCAAATCAGCATATTCTTTTTCTCGAACACCAAGGAGGAAAGCTGTTTAATTAAAAAATAACAAGCCTGCTGGGCGTGGTGGCTCACGCCTGTAATTCCAGCACTCAGGAGGCAGAGACAGGAGGATTGCTGAATTCAAGGCTTGCCTGGGTTACATAGTGAGCTCAGGGCCAGCCTGAACCACAAAGCGAGACCCTGTCTCAAAAAAAAAAAAAAAAAAAAGATATCAAGCCTGAGGGAAGTGACAGGCAGCCAAGGAGCCCTGGCCTGGCAGGGGGCCCACGTGCCCTCATGCAGACGCAAACCAGCCACTGGGGAGTCCTCTCCCCTGTCCGGCTCCCTAACAGTGCTTTGTCCCACCAACCTCTCCCCTCCACGTGAGGCTGGGGCACAGCCTCTCCCATAGCCTCCCACTGAGGAGATCAGGAGGCGGTGAGGACCAAGCAGCTTCATGTGTGCCAATGCACAGGCACCACGCCAGGCAGCCCATGGGTCCTGCTGCCCACCAGACATGCTCGAGGCCCCGAGCTGTATCCAGACATTAACCTTACCTTCAAAACAGACCTCCTGGGCCAGAGATTTGGCTCAGTGGTTCCTATGCCTGCCTCGAAAGTGCAAGGCCCTGAGTTCGATCCCGGTAACCACATACAATGCTGGGCCTGGTGACTCACACCCACCAGTCATCAATACCACATACCACAGTGCCAGGCACGGTGGCTCACGCTTGTCATCCCAGCACTCGGGAGGCAGAGGCAGGAGGATTGCTGAGTTCGAGGCTTGCCTGGGCTACATAGTGAGCTGAGGGCCAGCCTGAACTACAAAGCGAGACCTTGTCTCAAAAAAAAAAAAAAAAATAGACCTCCTGGCTCAGAACACAGACTGGTGCTTAAGGACACTCAAGCTCACCAGCCAGCAGCACAGCTTGCCTGGGGAGTGTTGTTAGAGCAGAGAGGACTGACCTCAGCCAGGCTTGTGTCCCCAGTGAGCAAACAAACCCTGCACCCAGCCCTGCTCACCCCGGACTCACTGCCTGCAGCTGGGCAGGGCCCTGTGGCCGCTTGAGGATGTCCCTCCTGGAAGCAGTCTCCTCTGCAAGCTGCCCTTGCCCCAGCCCCTGGAGGATAGCACCCTCAGGTCCATTACCTGACACCAGGATTCCTGATGGACAAAGGGTGGCTGGGCATATGTGAGTGAGTGACCACACCGGCACCCAGGCGGGCTGGCACATGGAAGATGAGGCAGCACATCCTCTGCCTGCACCCCCATGCCCTGCCCTTCCTATCCTCACACCCCACTCCCACCTGCTGCCCAGCGTGGTCACCCTCCCCACTTTCTCACGAGGGAGCAGAAGCAACAGCACTGGTGTTCGCATCTCGGAGAGCACTGACCATCCCGCTGGATGGCACCACAGAGTCATTACACAGTTCTGTGAGGCTCTTCCCCCCAGTGCTCGGACACAGTGTGCCTCATCAGAGTGATAATGGCCAGAGGTCCTGGGTTCCTCTGCCTGCCCGACACATCTGCCCGCACACCTGTCCTATGGGGCCAGGTGTGAAGAGTGGGGCCTGCTATCGCACAGCAGACATCGACTCAGACGAGGCGTGCCTGACCTGAGCCCTGCTTCATGGGGTCACCTCGGCCTCATACTGAGCTGCAGCTGCAGCCCATTTGTTTATTTTTTTGTTCTGAGGCAGGGTCTCACCAACCTTCTAAGCTGCCATGGTTGGGCTTGAAGTTTCAATCCTCCTGCCTCAGCCTCCCAGAATGCTGGGATCACAGGTATGCACTACGCTGCCTGCTATATAATTGTTATAGGTGCAAACTGTATGCATAATTTACAGCTCCTTATAGGGTGCAGGGGTTGTGTGAATGTGGTGTGTGTGTATGACCCCCATCATTCCCTGCATCTGCTCCTCATAGCATCAAGTCTGGCCTGCAGACACCAGCTGAACAACTCCATCCTGCACCGTGCCTGTCCCCTGTCTGCCTATCCCACACATTCCCAAGACTGTCAGCCTTAGCACCGCTGGAATAAACCAACGGCTCTGAGCTCTGGCTCCCCAAGGGGCACCGATGTCCTAAAGATGACCGTCGAGGTAAGATGGTAGGGGCATCCTGAGGCTACCGGGAAGTAGCCAGAGTGACACGACATGGCCAGGCCAGGCTGGGGTCCAGGGGAAGAGGCCTCTCCCCTCCCTGCCTCGCAGCCTGCGGGGCCCTGACCGCTGTGTGACCCTGGGCGAGCCCTGTGCTCGGAGGAAAGTTACAGCCCTGCTATCTCCTGAAGGTAATAAAGCCATTTGGTGGCAATTAGAACCCGACCAATTGAAGTCATTTACAGCTCCCAACAATTCCCTGGCTTGTTATCACAAGCTGAGAGGTTATTTGAAGGGGCTCATAAACACGGGGCTGGGTCTCACAAGGAGGACAGGAAGGGAGATGGCCGCTGCCCGCCCAGCCCCGTGTCCTCCCTCCACACTGGGATGACTCGGGCCTGATGAGGAGTGGCTGCGCTCCGGCTCCTGATGGATGCAACCCCAGGGTCCTCCCCTCTTTCCAGTGTGTCAGCATCCGTTCTCGGTGCACAGAAATGGCATCTCTGGGGAGTCAGCATGTGCACACCGCGCGTCCGCCCTCCGTTCCCTCCACCTGCTCCGCCTAGCTCTTGACCCCTCCCTCGGCATCACCCTCCCCTTTGTGTCCATCGTGTCCACCCTTTTCCCGCCCCTCATTCTCCTTCCCTCCATCTCTTGCTCACCCACCAATCTGAAGAAGATCTCCCTACTTCCTGTTGCTCTTTGTCAGAGAGCTTCTTACATAGGAAAGACTGTTGATATTGAAGCCCATGTGTCTGATTTATTCCACTTAACATTATGTTCTCAAGTTGTGTCCATTCCCTACGAATGCCTCAAGTTTATCTTTATGGCACAATAGTGCTCCATTGTGTGTAAATACCACATTTTCTTTATCCTTTCACCTGCTGATGAGTATATGGGCCATTTCCAAGACTGAGCTCTGTGAGCTGTGCTGCTGTAAGCATGGGTACATATCTATCCTGTAGCACTATGATTTCCACTCTTCGGGAAGACATCTGGAAGGCGAATGGCAGTCCAATGGAATTTCTAGTTTTAGTTTTTTGAGGAATCTCCACCCTGGTTTCCAGAGTAGGTGTACTAGTCAGCACTCCCACCAGCAACGCAGACGGGCTCCTTTTTCCTGCAGCCTCACCAGCACTTGTTATCATATGATTTCCTTATGACAGCCATTCTTTCTGGGGCAAGGTAACACCACAGTATTGTTTTGTGTTTTGTTTTGTTTTGTTTTGTTGAGACAGGGTCTCACTTTGTAGTTCAGGCTGGCCCTGAGCTCACTATGGTGCCCAGGCAAGCCGCCGCGAACTCAGCAATCCTCCTGTCTCTGCCTCCCGAGTGCTGGGATGACAGGCGTGAGCTACCACGCCTGGCACTGTGGTATGTGGTATTGATGGCTGGTGGGCGTGAGTCACCACGTCCAGCATTGTATGTGGTTACCGGGATCAAACTCAGGACCTTGCACTTGCGAGGCAGGCATCGGAATCACTGAGCTAAATCTCCAGCCCACCACAGTATAGTTTTAATTTGCATTTCTCTAATGACCGGAAACGTTGAACATTTTTCTTTGTATTTATGAACTATACATGCCTCTTGTTTGGAGAGATGTCTATTCCTTTCACTCACTCATTTTTATTGGTTATTTTATTTCAAGGGTGCAATTTTTCAAGTTCTTTATATATTCTAGTTGTTAGTTCTCTGTCCAAGGAATAGCTGGCAAAAGGTCTTTCCTATTCTGTAGCTGTCTCTTCACTCTGTTGGTTGTTTCCTTTTCAGTCCAGAAGGTTTTTAATTTGATGTGATCCTATTTGTTGATTCTCATTGTTATTTCTTGTGCCATTGAGACTTTGTTTAGAAAGTCCTTGCCTACACAAGAATTATACTTATGTTATCTTCCAGAAGACTAAGTGTTTGAGTTTTCACATTTAAATCTTTAATCCATTTTGATCTAGTTTAATACATGGTGAGATATATGGGGCTAATATCAATCTTCTATGTGTGGATATCCAATTTTCCCAGCACCATTTATTAAAGAGGCTGCCTTTCCTCCATTATGTGTCTTTGCCCTTTTGCCAAAGATCAAATAGTTAAGTGTGCCGGGAGTTGTTTCTGCACCTTGTAGTCAGCTCTGTTGATTCTCATGTCTGTTTTTGTCCAAGAATTGTGCTGTTTTTATCAATGAAGATTTGAAACATAACTTGAAATCCAGGATTGAGATGCCTCCCCCTGAGCTCTTGTTCCTCAGCATTGCTCTGGCTATTGTGGGTCTCTTCTGGTTCCATATGAATTTTAGGGTTGTTTCCTCTAGATCTGTGAAGCATGGTGTTTGTATTTTGGTTGGGATTGTGTTAAATCTGTATTTTAGTTTTGAAAGCATGGCCATGTTAATGGTACTGGTTCTGTGTTTCCAAGAACAGGTCATGTCTCTCCATTTCCCAATGGCCTCCATCTCCTCCTTCAGAGTATTGCAGTTTTCATTGTGAAGGTCTTTCAATTACTTGGCCAGGTTAATTTCCAAGTATGTATTTTTTCTTGATCCTACTGGGAGCAGCATTGTTTTCCGAATTTCTCTGGCAGTGAGTTCATTCAGGCTCTTCCCTCTTCACAGGTGCCCTGCTGCCCCCCTGGTGAGTGTGCCCGTGGACGTGGGCCGCTGACACCTCGCTGGTGGGTCCCACTGGGTCAGCCAGTGAAGCCCTAGAGGCTCCTGGGAGTGTCCCCAGGACATCAGTGGGAAACCAAGGGATGGTCACGGACACTACTAGTGCTCTGTGGATGCCAACTGCATGCTGGCCACTGTGCTGGGATGGACACACGCCAGGAGCAGTGAGGAAAGTGTTCCATGTTCTGTGCTCCCGTTGCACTGACCAAAGCATCTGCCTGTCCCTGTGGGTTCTCAGCAGGGAGCCACCCAGCATCCCATTGCGTTTGTCTCCGAGGGGGGAGCCGCAGGGTCCTGCCAGGGAAGAGTACACGGTGTGGCTTCTCCCTGGATGTGCCAGAGCCATAGGGGCTCACAGGTAGACCTGGGGTGACAAGACCACAGACACACGCAGCCGGGCCGAGGCACACAGCGCTGGGTCTTAGGCATGTGGTGCTGGGTTAGTCCACTGATGGGTCCAGCGTGGTTCTGGGTGTGGGTGACAGATTCACCGAAGACGGAAACCCCACCCCGAGTGGTAGTGACAGTCACCAACAGGCTTATGCCCTGGATGCAATATAAAGGAAAGGCTGCGCCTTCTTCCCAACCCTGCCAAAACAAATCTCTCCTTCTTTAACTTGTGGGTGTCAGATATTTTGTCCCGGCAATGAGAAGGTAACCAAGCTGCACTCTGAGTGCTGTGCAGCTGGCCGGGCTATGCAGTGCGGAGCTCTGACTGGCATCTGCTCAGGTCCAGCCCTCCATCCTTGTCACAGCACTGCTCCGCTGGGTTTCAATGGCCGCCTTACAGATTGTGAAAATGAGGCTCAAGGAAAAGTCTTCAGCCGCCCATAGCAGCACTTCCTCTTCTGTCCCACACAGGCTCCCTGGGCTACATCCCAGGTTCCCAGCCTCCAGGAGAGCCTGGGATTTAACGTGCCAGGATTTAACAGCCCTTGGCCTGACCCTGAAAACCTGGTAGGTGCATGCACTTTCACAGTGCCATCAGCGAGAGAAACAAGCTAAGGTTCCCCTATTCTGAAAGGAAGTCATTAGTATTAAAGGCAGACATGCCTTTAACACATTTCATCTTGTGCAAACATGCGAGGACCTCAAGGGGAGGCTGGGGGGCTAAAAAGGGCTTCCGTCCAACTCCTCACACCGGACTGTTACCCTACAAGAGCCCACCTTCTCAGCCTTGGTGCCACCATTCTCTTGTTACCCCCCTATTGGTCGGGGTGCAGAAAGCTGTGCCTCCACGAGCTTCTCATGGAAGGATGTGTACCCCATCATGGATGCACATGCCAATAACATGGGCACATAAAGGTCATGTGGACATGCACCAAACCCCACTCCCTGCCACACCACCCCACGAGTACCCAGTACACAGAGAGAGACGCTTGTCACAGCAGCATGGCCTCAGGAAAGACGGTCCCAGCAGAGCTCTCAGCCAGGACACCAGATCGTCTGCAGACGTCCAGAGCCCTCCCAGGCCCGGACCTGGGGGAGGGCGGGATCCCCAGAGCCAAGGTCAGGAGCACAGCTCAAAAAGCCCCACCCTCGCTGCCCTCCGGGGCCGGGACCGTGACCCCCACGCTTGCTGCCCTCTGGGGCCAAGGCCGTGTCCCCCATGCCCGCTGCCCTCCACGGACGGGAACTTTTCCCCCACACTCGCTGCCCAGCCTGCTGCATCTGTTGCCTCAGAGTCACACAGTCTCTCGGCGAAGCAGTGACACACGAGGCTCCAGGGACCGAGGTGGCTCCACACCCCTTGGAGGAATCTGCTACACAGCACTGTGCAGACCCTTGGCTCCAACGCAGAAGCAGCAGAGGCCACGCCCTCGCTGGGGTCCAGGGCAGACTCCGAAGGACTTCACCCTCAGCTGCAGGACATCCAGGCACAAGGCCGGGCCCCAGGGCCTCCCTGGCTCAGCCTCCATTCGCTCCCCAAACACTCACTCGCATTCCAGATGTGAAACGACAACCCTGGAACACATGACACTTTTAGGTTATGGTATATTCTATGTAACTAAAACATGCAGAGAGCCCCTGCCCCCCACCCGTCCCTTGATGGGAGCATCTGTGAGCAGCAACATTCCCACAACAAGACTTCAGAAGCAAGGGTCAGGCTCAATGCGCCCAGGGCAAGACCCCGGAAGTGAGGGTGGCAGAGCTGGTGAGGAGAGAGACAGTGAGGCCAGGCCCTGCTTCGGGGATCCAGAGAGGGCTCCCCGAGCCAAGCACGGCAGACCAGAGGGACACAGACAGACAGACAGACGAGTGGACGCGAGGTGGGCTGCTCAGGAAGCTCTGGAAGGAAGGCAGCACGGCTGGCCAGAAGGCGTCAGCCCTGGGCCCACACGCGGTGCCCACCTTGGTTCCCTCCGTGAATGTGTCCCATGATGCTGTCAAGCCCAGGACAAAGTTGTTTCTTTATCCAGTGTGTGATCACTGAAGCTGCGTGTATGCCCTAAAGCAAAGTCCAGTTTCCACTTCCCAGTGACCCTGGGGATGAGCTTTGGTTCCCTCAGCGGCCCCAGGTGGGCATCTCCTATGTGTTGCCCCACCCCATGCTGGGGACTTGGCACCCAGGAGACAGGGCAGCACGTGCCACGTGCGCCCTCCAGCTCGCAGGCCCTGCTGGCTCCTTCAGGGAGGTGAACTTGGGGGAGCCAGCATGCCCTGGGGTTCAAGGAGCTGAGGTAGGTAGGACCAGGGACCCCATCTGGCTCGGAGGCCTGGCACTGGCCCTCCACAGCCCAAGGGCCACCTCTGTCATGGAGGCCAGCTTGCATCGGTGCTCTCAGCAGGGTACTAGATAGCCGCTCACAGTCGCTGCTCTGTTGCGTGGACCTGGGGCCAGCAGAACCCCAACCCCCGGAAGGATGTTCCTGAACGCAGCCGTGCCCACGTCTGGGTGGATCTCTGCTGGAGGAGGAAGCCAGCTCCTCCATGCCTCCTTCGCAGGACTTGTCAAAGTGGGCTGGCTGGGTCCTTGGTGACTTCCCAATGATGGGCATGGCCCTGGGGACTTCTTGGTGGCTGTCCCCTGATCATCTCTTCGCAGCCTCATGTTCAGTTTCCTCACAGACAGGAACACTCTCAGGTCACTGGAGCCCCCGTGAGGATCTGTCTTCAAGCCAGAAAGCCCGCTTGGCATGAGTCAGCGCCACCTCCCTCAGTGAGCCTCGCCCCGCTTGACTGCTGCCTGCCACAAGACACTCACTAGCTGCCGGGGCAAGGAGGGTCCACGCTGGGTCCTTCCTCACCCGTCACTGCTGGTCAGAGTAACAGCCACCACCTCTGCTGGGCACCCGAGGTGCTCGGCTGCATGAAGATGCTCCCACCTGTGGTTTCAAGCCCTTGAGCCTCCAACAGGAAAAGCCACAGCTGGGAGAAGGTGACAAGGGACCTGGGCTCCCCCATCTCCCCAGAGTCCTGGGCTTGGTGAGACCACCCTACTGTCCCCTGACAGGCTCCACCTTCTGGGCCCCATCATGAGCTATGCTGCCTTCCATGTTTCCATGGCCAGTGGCCAGCCAAGGGACAGTTGGTCTCCGAGGACTGAAGGGACACTGACGCTTCCTGATGAATCACATAGTTCCGGATGACACAGAAGACAGAGCACCCAGTCCAGCTGCTGGAGCCTGCCGTGTGGCCACCACCCTGCTCCTCTGCCCCTTTCCCATGAGCCCATGCACCCAGCTCCCAGCCTCGTCCAGAGCTATCCCCTGTGCTGACCACGACGCTGGCCCCATCTGGGACTTTGTGACAATAGCAGCCATGTCTGTGGTGTGTGGGCCTAGTCCCCGGCCTGGGCTCAGCTCACAGGAGAGGAAGACACCAGGGCTCCAAGAGCACTGAGCCTGCAGTCCTCCCTGCTGACCACCCACCACCCTCTCCCAGCCTGGGCCCTGAGCCAGGAGTCCCATGCAGCTGGCCAGGGGCTCAGCACTGGCCGGGGCTCAGCACTGACCGGCTTGCGGCACCGCAGAAAGGCACAAGTTCCAGGTCACGGGACTGGCCACATGTTCCAACCCCACCAAACTCAGTTCTGCCTGTGAGACCTGGATGGACACAGCTAGGAGATGGGACTGGCACTCCTCCAGACCCAGCTGCCAGCACTAGGAAAGTGCTCACTACTCAGGGGCTTCAGGGGGCACCCTCAGGCAGGTACAGTGCTCCAGGGTGTTAGCACCATAATCTTCCTGCTGAGACTCAGCATAAGCACCTGATCTGGGGCCACTGAGCAAGGGCCGGTCCATGCTGGGCCTGGACCCCCTCCTCAGCACCTGCAGCCAAAGCTGCTTTGACCCCTAATGCTGGGGCATCAGGCCTGCAGAGCTCTGTGAGAGAGTGAGGGGTCAGGGCAGAGCTGCCCAGAATCCCTGGAGCAGAAGAAAGCGGCCTGGAGCAGGGAGCTTGCCCTGGGCACACAGCCAGAAGCCCAGGAGTCGGGCACTGGCCCCATGCGGCAGAGCTCAGCTGCCTCTTTAACCATATTTGGCTGCCCACCTGTGTCCACAAGGCGCCGAGAGCCACCCTCCCAAGGTGGCAGAGAGGAAATGATCCAGACAGAGCACAGGGCCTCCGCACCCACTAGTGGCCACCCTCATGCAGCCAGGTTGCCTGTGGGTGGGCACCAGGTGGCAGCAGCAACCAAAGGCTGCCCCACCCAGAGGAGCGTAAGCCTGAACTTCTGACCCCTGCTCACCTCCGCCTGAACCCGCAAAATGGCCTCTCCACATTATTACTTTACAGCCTGGCTGTAAATTCTTTCCTGCTCCCACTTTATGGCTGGAGGATCAAAACGTCTGCCTGGGCAAAGCTTTGCCAGAAAGTGTCCCTTCATGGTGTGACACCACTGCCATAGAGGGACCTGCCCCAGGCTCCAAGAGGGGCATGCTGACCCACGGCCCAGCCCGGCCCTTTGTCCACCATACCCTCAACTGCTTGGTCCAGAGACCACCTGTCCAGCCATGACCTGCATACAGGGCAAATGCCTGCAGCCGCACACCAGGCCCAGCAGGACTGGAACAGGTGCCGAGCACATGCCATGCTGCCTTCCAGAGGCCACATGTGGCCAGCCTGGCACAGCTGAGCTGAGCAGATGTGGCCCAGCAGCCCAGACAGCACCCTTCCTCAAAGGCCCCCCTGCTCAGGACCAGAGCCCTGGATTGGCCCAAGGCCCCCCCTGTGGTCTGCACTTCACAGGAGCCCTGTCGGGGGACAAGGGCTCTGACGCCAGCTATGCCTTCCTCCTCGCCCAGCTCCAGCCCAGAGGGGTCCTCAGTCCTGGCCTCTGCGGGTGTGGCAGATGCTGCTGAGTCGGGGGACATCAGGGCCAGCGCGGAGGAGACCCAGGACCTCTTCTGCCATCACCCTGAAGGCCTTGTCAGCTCCTAGGAGGCCATGTGGGTGAACAAGCAGGGAAGTGGCCAAGGAGGAAGGGCCCCAGTGAGACAGAGCCAAGGCCGGAGAGCTGAGGGCCGGTGTGGGAAGGCGGCTCTGTCTCCCTAACCTGCCACACTGGATTCCCCCCGCCCCCTCGCTGCAGCCTCCTGGCCTTGGGCTATCCAGGAAGAGGCAGCCACACCTCTGGGGTGACTCTGGTGTGGAGACGGCTCTCTCCCACACCTGGCCCTTGTCTGCAGTTCTCGGTCAGTGCTGGAGCCCATGGGCAGAAGGTAAGGGATGCTCGCACCGCACCACACTGCAGCCCATGGCCCAGACCCACTTCCTGTCACCTCAGGGATCATCAGGAAAGCACTTCCTCCTGAGCTAGACTCTGAGGTATGGGCTGAGAAGGACAGTGGTGTTGCCCAGGGCCACCACACCCCGCTCACCAAGGGCTGCACTCTCATGTGGATGACGTCGGCACCATGGTTTCCAGGGCAGAGACACAAGCACCACAGCTGGGCCTGGTCTGGGGCAAGCTCCAGCCAGCCCACTGTGCACACGGGCCGTCCTCGGCCTTGCGTACCAGGACTGTTGCGGAGCAACCGCGAGGGGCACACATGGCTCCGCCCCATGAGGGCTCGAGCACAGCAGCTCTTCCCCCCAGACTGTTGCTGCCAACAGGGCGCTGAGACCCAGGCAGCATCCAGGACCCATCCTGGCTCAGCCTGGGCTGTGCCCAAGCCATGGCTGATCTGCACCATGGTGGACAGAGCCCTGCCCCATCTCCCTACCTGCCTGCCGCCCACCTGAGAGGGCACCAGTGCAGCCCTGGCCATGCAGAGCCTCAGCCAGGGTGAGGCCAGAGCCCTGGGAACAGGAGAACCAAACCTGTGACTTGGGTCCTACCAGAATGAGTAAAGAAATGTCTTTCCACACTATGGCCTACTACTGCATAGAGGACGAGCCTGAGTCGTGTGGAGGAGAATGGAAGCACTTGGAGGCCATATGGGGGAGCAAATCAGGGGCAAGAGCTCAAGGGACACAAGTTCTCCTCCAGGAAAACCCCACGTACAAGCACAGTGCAAAACAGGACAGCAGGAGAGAGGTCCTGCGTCCCGCACGGCCAACACCACTAGAAGCTGACCTTGACTTAGGGTAATAGCTTTACGTGTTCTTTGTCTTTTGGCCTGTCAATCTGGATGTTAAATGTTATAATTAGCCTGAAAAAGGCTTACATAATAAATAATCTGTTGCTGGCAAAATAAATAAATAAATAAATAAATAAATAAATAAATAAATAAATAAATAAATAAATAAATAAATAAGATGGTGTACAGTGTGTGCCCAGCTCGTGAGGACAATGCTGCTGCCCTGGTGGCCATGCGCCTGCCAGTCTCCCTCTGTCCCACTATGCAGGCTGAGGATGACTGTCCCTTCCCTGCAGGGGACAAGGGTACCCAGTGTCATCACGGACCCCAAGGTCCCACCTTCTTCCCAAGGCTGGCGCTGGTTCTGAACCTCCTCGTTGCTGGCTGCTGGCTGCTGGGGGGCCTGGCCCCGTGGCTGTGCTGCAGATAAACAGGGCTGCACAGGGCGCATCTGCCCTTGGGCTGCTTCTCCTCAGACTCGCTGTCCCCAGGCCGTCTGTCAGCCACACAGCAAGCTGCCCTCCCCAGCCGCGGAAGTTCCCAGGTCTGGAAAGAGGCTCCCTGCCCACCGAGACAGCCCACAGCTCTGGGTTCTGGCTCTGTGCACTACAAGCCAAAAGGAGAGGGCCCAGCTACTCCCGCTGTGTACCCACAGTGGTGCACGGGCCCTGTGAGCTGTGTCCAGCGCCCACACCAGCCCAGCTGCTCCCGGGGAGGCTCAGCACTGCTCCACGCAGGAAGAGCAGCACTGCCCACTTGCGCCCTGGCACGCTCCTGGTGCCCTGCTGTGTCACCCAGCCCAGGCTCAGGCCTCATCTCCATGGCAACCCCACCCCTGTCCCGGGGTAGTCAACCCCACCCACCTTGCACCACCATCCAGGTGGAACAAAGGAACGGAGGGCACAGAGGCAGCTGCCCTGGGGATGAGCCAACATTTGTACATGTGCCCAGTGGTCCTGAAGCAGAGCTGGGTTTGGAGCCCATGCCAGTGCCAGCCCTGTTACCTGGGCAGGCCTAAGCATCTTTCTGTTAACCATCCTGGAGCTTGCTACCCGCCTGTGCAGGCACAGCATGAGCAGGAATCATTATCACAGAAAGAGCCGTTGCCCCTGTTCCGGAGCCCATCGCCATCTTGTCCTGTCTCATTACTGGCCACAGCACTCTGTGGATGTCTGCTTTACACTGTTGTCCCCATTTCACAGATGGGTAAGCTGAGGCAGAGAAAAATAAGTCGCTTCCCTGAGGGAACACATTGTTGAACTTTTTTACTTGGAGATAAATTGCATGCAGCCTTAAGACTTGAAATGGGGAAACTCTGCTCTTTATTCTGCCTTCTGCATCGGTATCATCTGCATAGCACAGCGTCATGCCAGAACACTGACCCCTGTGCTGAGCACAGAGTGTTCCCAGCCCGAGACCACGTGGTGCTGAGGTCCCAGCCCAGCCTCCCAAGTGCCGCTCACACACCAGCCATTCTGCACAGGGCCTGGCTTGGGGGAGGGTTTCCTCAAGCCGGTGGGCTTCCACCTCCCTCCTGGAGCGTGGTCTGAGGTAGGTGACCGCCACACTCCCAAGAGCCTGCACCAGGCAGATTGTCAGCCAGACCACAAAGGAGCAGCACACCCTCCTCACGGTCATAGCGGGTCCCCGCTCCCGAGAGCACCCAGCCCCGCTGCCAGCCCCTCGGGTGGTGAAGAGTGGAAAGGGGGCTGGAAGCAGGAACCTCGCATGTTCCCAGAGGGGTGCTGAGCACACAGCCGGGGCCTGAGAGGGCCCAGCCGCACCACGTGCGGGCACTGCCACTCCAGCCGCACCAGCTCTGCACCCTCCACCCTGCTCCCCCGGCTGTCCCAGTGCCGCGCCGTGCCCTCCAGCCCACACCACATCTCCCGCCTCGGCCCTGCGGGAAGGGGAGTCCTAACACCTGACTCTGCCCTTTCCTGTCCCAGGCCTGGACCTGCCCAGCCCTCCCTGACTGGCCAATGGCCAGCAGCAGCCTTTCCCACTCCCCTTTCCTTCCTTGAGGAGGTGTGCTGACCCAGGGCCGGGTCATGGGGTCCTGTCTTGCTGGAGGTGCCTCCCAGGCTCTCATGCCTCCCAAATAAGCCAACTACACAACAGCCTTCAGGCTCTGAATTGTACCTCTGGTGCACACAGCAACCCTGGTAGCTCACACTGCAGTACTGCAGACACCCACACCACAACGCAGCCTCCTGCAGCTGCCCGGGGTGGGCACTGAAGCCACACTGGGGGTGATGGCACCTTCAGACCAGGAATGATGGGGACTGTGGCTCTGCTGGGCCTGAAACCTTGAAACCAGGGGGAGCTGTGCCAGCCCCTACAAACCCAGGGCGGAGGGCACTGCGTCTGGAGGGTCAAAGTGGCTGCCACCCGCCTGGAAGAAGGTGCTGAAAAGTAGTCTAGGAGGGCTGGAGATTCAGCTCAGTGGTCCCGGGGCCTGCCTCACAAGCACAAGATCCCTGGTTCGATCCCGGTAACCACATTCAACAATACCAGGCATGGTGACTCACACCCACCAGCAATCAGTACCACATCCCACAATGCCTGGCGTGGTGGCTCATGCCTGTCATCCCAGCACTTGGAAGGCAGAGGCAGGAGGATCACTGAGTTTGAGGCTTGCCTGGGCTACATAGTGAGCTCAGGACCAGCCTGAACTACAAAGCGAGACCCTGTCTAAAAAATAGGTAGTCTAGAGCCTCTTGTGAGCATAGAGAGCCTCAGAGGACACTGCAGGGCCAAGTGCCACCTGTGGCACCTGGAGGAAGACAAGGGGGCACAGTCAGGGATGCAGGCGACACAGGCTGGGGCTCCTGAGCGTCTCTCAGCATCCCAGACAGATGACATGTGTCCACAGGGTCTGTCCTGCAGCCCTGGTGTTTCCCAAGATGACGGGAGGGGTGGCCCTGACAGCTGGCCACCCCAGGCCTCTCTTGGATGACATAGGAGACTCCTGCCTCACTTGCCTCAAGTATGAGCAGGGTGACATCCGTGGAGAGGAGACAGGTGCAGGGCTGGGGCACAGCACGAGGAAGGGCCGGGCACAAGCCCAGGCTCATCACATGAACAGGCACGGGCCCTTCCCTAGCCAATGGCTGGGCACAGGCACGGGGCACGGGGTGGGAGAGAAGCCCTTGGTGTGAGAAGGCAGAAGGCAGCAGTGCCCAAAGGCTGCGAATGGCCTGCAGGCAGCCCCAGGGCCTTGCTCTGTGGAGCCCCTGGTGGGGCCCGGGGCTCGTGCGGGCTGTGGTTCAACACAGAGAATTGGAGATAAAACGGGAACCACAAAGTTGGTTGCTTCTGATAAAGGAGAGAGGCTGCCATGAACTGGACACCCACGTAGCCAGCAGCACCTGGCCAAGGGGATAGTCAGGAGGGCGCAGGACCAACCAGTAACCAGTGTCCACTGTCATCCTTCAGCCCCAGCTCTGCTCTGGGAACCATGACTTCAGAGCCAGCTCTGTCCAGCTCAGAGCACTGAGGCCTCCCATCCCTCCCTGGGGCAGCGGAGTGGTCCCTTGGGGAGGCAGAGCCTTATCCCCGGGCCGCACAGTGCGGGACTGCCAGAGCAGGAACGATGGCTATCACTCACTGCCCCTGTGCACCTGTCACCAGGCAGACCCATTTTTAGAAAGCAGTCATGGGTAATTAGACAGCCACACACAATCTCATCAAGCCTTTTAATTAATTTATTTTAATTCATGTAATTAGTCAATATGCTAATGTTTCCGTCGCTCCACAGACAGTCCCAGAGCCTCCCTGGCACGGCATGGTTACTCATGTGCTTCTTGGGCAGAGACGGAGGGCACCAAGGTGGCTCAGCACAGAGTTGGGGTAGTTGAGTAGTCCAGGACTCACTGTGCCCCTCTGGACAGGGCAGGGGCTCCCTTTGCCGAGCACAGAGGGCACTGAGACTCACCCAGTCTGCTGGGGCCACCCACCCACAGAGCAGAGACCAACATCCCCACGGCTCTGGGCCACACCATGCCACAGCCCAGCTTCCTGAATGTTTCCAGCAGTGACCAAATGTCATAGCTCTGTCAGCTGCTAAAATTGTAATAAAGCCCTGGACAGTGGTTCTATCACAAACTTGTAAAACATGAGCACAAGAAATAATTCTGTCAGCATGCCTAGGCCAGGGAGCGGAGAGGAAGCCACTGTCTCAAGAGCAGAGCTGTGCTGTGTGCAGTCCTAGAGCAACCACCCCCCAGCTGTGCTCAGAGCCAGCACCTACACTGGCACAGGCCACGCGCTGCACCACCCAAAGGGCACCACTCATTGCAGCAGCCGAGCAACTTCCCGTGAGCCACCGGGAGCTGGTCAGCATCTCCAGAGTGGGAACAGCCCAGCTCCCTCACCACACACAGAGCGGGCCGGATGGTCACCGGTGGGCCCAGATGGTCACCAGGGGGCCCGGTCAACACAGGTTCAGGGCTTAATATGCAGCCAAGGACCTGCGGCAGGCGATGCTGAGGCCAGGTGCACATCAGGCAGGAACAGCCAAGCCACGGGCAACAAGGACCACCTGGGGACCCACACAAAGTTGCATGCAGGAGGGAGGGGGAGGGGACAGGGAGGAGCAGGGACCAAGACAGGGCATGGGGCGGGCACAGGTAAGCAACGAAGAGGCCATCCCAGGTGTTCCCTATCCCCTGTCTGGACCGGGCCTCCTACACGCACAGAGGGGTTGAGTGTCCCAGGCACCGTCTGTTCTCCTGAGTGTGAAAGGACCGTAAAACAATTAGGGCCTGGTGCCCTCCACAACCGGGTGATAAGGCGCACAGCTGTGGGAGGAGACGGGTACCATAAACCCGGGTCACCACCCGGGCATGGGGTGACCAGGTCAAGGAGGCGTGGACTGGGACTCCGACCTGGCAGAGAAGGGGTGGGCCACTCCTGCAGGTGTGGCGAAGGGGGCGGTGACACCCGGGTGCTTGTCTCCAAGCGGACCAAGTCTGGGCCCCCAGAGCCCAAGCCCGGCCTGCCCTGTCCCTGTGCACCATGCCCCCACCGGACCTCAGGCCATGCCAGTCTCGGGTGGGGAAGTGCCTTCCTCTCTCCAGCCCTCGCCGAAGGCAATCCTGCTTTCGGGAGAGATCCCTGTGCCAACAGCAGGCACTGGCTGCCCAGAGCGGAGGCAACTCCAGCTCCATGACAGGGGGAGGCGAGGGACCCAACCAGCCTCGGCAGACAACTCCGTGGCAGCCTGGACGGTCACGCTCCCCGCTCCTCTTCCCATCCAGATGTGCCCCGGCTGTCACTGCCACCTCCTGGCCACTGGCATCCTCACAGGCCCACGCGGTTGCCCTGGTTCGGCGGCTCGTTCCAGGACCCTGCACACAGCCTGTTCCCCACTGGACAGAAGCCGGGGAGGAAGTGTGGGCTCCAGCACCGGATGCAGGGCCTTGGGCCACTGCCGCGCAGGGCCCGACTGTAGTGAGCTTCTTTCATGGTGCTGCCCACATTCAGCTCCAAACCGAGTTCTCAAGGGGCGCGGCACACAGCAGCCAGAGTGGCAGCACAGACATGGCCACAGAGCAGGGACGCAGCTGCCACGGTCCGGGGAGGTGTGGGCTGAGGTTATTTCCCCAGCCCCAGAGCCCGCCGCAAAGCATTCCCTTCCACCTGAGACCCGCTCTGGACCCACGCAAGCCCACACTGGTGATCCAAGCACTGCCCGTGTCCCAGAGACCACACCCCTTCCCGGTAAGACATGCACTTCCTGCACACAAGCATTCACACCTCGCTCTGACCCCGGTACTGGCGGCCCTGCTCAGCCAGTGCACGTTTGTCGGTCTGTTGTGCCAGAAGGACTGTTTGCAGCACACACACCACACTGGCAGCGTCGGGGGAAGGCAGCAGAGCCACCATGCCCAGGGACAGCACCCTGGTGGACGCGCAGTTCCAGACCCTTCACTCGCCCAGATCAGAGGCCAAGGGGGACGCTGCTCTCCCAAACTCACTCCCCACTGCTCTTCCCGCTGTGCAGCAGGGAACTTGACACTCCTCCATTCCTCGACCTCCGGTGTCTTCTCATGCGCTTCATGCCTGGCTCCTCAAAAACCCCAAGATACTGCACCTGTCCACGCCCTTCACAGAGGAAGCAACCAGGGCTCTGCCAGAGGAAGCCGCTGCCCAAGGGCAGACAGCTCAGCACAGGCCAGGGTCAAATTGGCAACTGCTAGCCGGGTCACACCCACAGGTTCCTGCTCTGCAGGGTGAAAGGAACTGAGTTGATTGGTGCCACCATTAGAGGGTGCAGAGTGGCATTAGAACTCCAGGGAAGAGCTATAGGAGGTGACACTGAACTGGGGTCCAGAAAGGTCACCTAGAAAGGAAAGGAGAGCACTGTGGGCATCGCTGGTGCCAGCCCAGCCAGGAGCCCAGCCCAGGGACCTTTCAGACTGCGTAGCAGGAGCAGCATCAGGAAGGCTGCAGTGCCCAAATGATGGCCAGCACCACCCAGGGTGTCAGGGAGCTCAAGACAAAGGACGCCTCGGGCTTCCAGGGAGACAGCACCCATGGGGGTGAGCCCGAGGCAGCAAGCTGGAGCGATCTCTGGCCCAGCTGCTGGGGCACACTTGACCCTTTGGGCAGAGGCCACTGTCCTGTCCAGGCCGCCCCGGCAGCCCCATGCCAGCAGCGATGGACAGAGGCGACCCCATGCGCTCTGCATTCCCTCCTGGGTCCCACCAGCCCACTGTCCTCTTCTCCACTGCAAGCCTCTCCTTTAGTGCCCGCTGGTCTTCTGTGAGCTGGCCGGGCCATCACAGCAGTGCCAAGGGCTCTCTGGCCATTTCTGTGAACAGGACAACGGCCTCTGCACAAATCAAAGCAGCCCTGACCACACTTAAAAGTAATCGCTTGAGGCACGAGGGACAAGAGCGGCCAAGCAGTGTTCCCAAGTCCAAGTTCAGGCCAGTAGTGCCAGGTGTAGTGCACAGCACCCCAACTCGGGTGTTGACAAGCGGCCCATGTCCCTAAGCCAGAAGAAAGCATTGCAGATGTGGTCACCCTAAAGAAATGGTGTTTGAGGGTATCTGTGTGTAATTGTGTTTAAACATGGCACACATAAGGCATAACACATATCAAAACACTGTCATTATAGGTGCCCATTATTATATATCATGTATAGTTTCATGTTTTATGTATCAGTTAAAATAATTTAAATAAAATATTAGTTGTATTAGTCCCACACACTAACCTGTTGCTGCACAAATGCATTCCATGTGACTCCATGACTTATGGACAAGCTGCACAGCACCTGCGGTCCAGGCTCCGATGGCAGGTGGCGCCTGGAGCAGCTTTGGCCTGCTCCACGCACCATGTTCCCCACCCCTGTCTGCCCCGCTCAAGCCCTGGTTCCAGCTCCTCACAGCGGACCCGGCTCCAGGTGGGGAGTCGGGGAGGGAGGTGGGGCCCAGAACAGAGCAGACTCACCGTCAGGTGCTCACCCCGCCGCTACAAACCCATGTCCCTCTTATCCAACACCTGTGCAGTGACAGGAGAAATAGCTCCTGACCCACCAGGTGTGCTGAGCTTCAGCCTCATGACATGAGAGTGAGAAGTCAGGAGACCTGACCAGAACGAGACCCTGGGGAACCCAGGACGGTCCTGGTGGCGGCTCTGAGTGCCTCAGCCAGGAGTAGTTTACTCAGCAGTCACAACACAGGTACAAGCTGGGCGATGCTACAACCTAGCAGTGATGGCAAACCTTTTAGAGCTGTCAGTGGCAAACAGCCTGCTGTGGCACACATGCCATGGGTTTGCCACCACTGGCCTAGAGCGTTACTGAAAGTCACTTAGCTGACATTAGGCAGGGCACATGCAAGGGTCATGCATGGTTAGCCTTAGCTCCTCCGTAGCTTCTCACTGCAGAAAGAACAAGGGCATCCTGGAAGGGACGGGCGTTGGGTCCCGATGCTCTGGTCACCCCCTTGGTGTCTGAGACCCGCTGGGCCCACTGTAGTAGGCAATGCTGATAAGGTACAATCTCGAGCTGCTACTTGTCCTTGGGGAAGCTGCACCTGGCCATCGCACCTCCACCTGGAGGCCTGGTTCTCTCCAGCTGCACCTGCATCCACGGTCTCAGGGTCTCGTCTGCCATATTGACTCCTCAAGGTCCTCTCTGGCTGCCTGGCAACTTCTGTCTTCGCTCTGTAATAGCAGCTCTGATGCAGGAGGCCTGCGGGGTTCTAAACCATAACATTCTGCCCCAGCCTCCAAAAGACTAGTGTCCATCCCATGAAAAAATGCATTTAGCCAGGCATGGTGGCTCACGCCTGTCATCCCAGCACTCGGGAGGCAGAGGCAGTGTCAGGGGCAAAGAAAACAGAGGAAGCTGTTAGTTCAAGGCCAGCCTGGGCTGCGTAGTGAGTGGGTCAGCCTGAACTACAAAGTGAGACCCTGTCTAAAAACAAACAAACAAACAAAAAAACCTTAAAAGAAAAAGAAAAATGCTTTTAGTCCACGTCTAAGACTCACCAAAGTCATAAAAGTTCCAGTATTGAGGAAAACTCTAAGTCTAAAATCTCCTGTGAGACTGAAGGCAAACTTAGGTGAGAGTTCCTATAAAAAATGTGTTTAAATAGCTGGGGGTGGTGGCTCACGCCTATAATCCCAGCACTCAGGAGGCAGAGGCAGGAGGATTGCTGAGTTCAAGGCTTGCCTGGGCTACATAGTGAGCTCAGGGCCAGCCTGAACTACAAAGTAAGACCCTGTCTCAAAAAGAATTTTTTTTTTGTTTAAAGTTTAACACTTTAAACAATGGCCCAGGGTAAATGTTCCCATTCCAAAAGAGAGAAACAGGAATGGGACCCCAGCAAGACCAAAGCCCAGCAAGGCAATTAAATCCTGGAGCTCTACTGGGTATGAGATGTGAGCTCACAGGGTTCTGCAGCATTGCCAGTTGCAACCTTCACAGGCTCTCTCTTGGGTGGGCTCTGCTCCCTGCCTGTGGCTTCCTTAGCAGCTGTTCTGTGTCCCTGGTATCTCCAGTCTCCTGGGATCTCACTGTACTTTCAGCTTTGCTCTCAAACTCTATGCACTACCTGTCAGGGGCACAGTGCCTGGCCTCCCAGTCCTTCTTCTAAAATCTGGGTAAAGGTCTCCCTGATTCCATAACTTTTGTATTTTGGATCCCTGAAAACCTAACACCACATTGATGTCACCATGGTCTGCTGCCATCTTGAGCAGTAACTGGACCCCCTTGGATCATGGCTGCAGAGACCTCTGATTACCTGGATGACTGAATGCTGAGTCAAATTCCAGGGAATCAATTCTCTAGGCAAAACTTCTCAAGCATGGGAGTCTAGGAGAATCTCTTCTTGAATGAAAGTTTTACAGTTTTGTACCTTTTAGCCTACAAAGAGTGGTTTCTCACTGATTCCTGAGATGTCTTCACATCATCTTTCTTATTGTCCTGATTCAAAGTAACTGTCTTCTTAATACTAATCTTTCCAGTAG